>BQNB010000908.1:4027-47378 GCA_026074375.1 Tanacetum coccineum | reverse complement strand
TTTCTAGGTACAGTTAGATTCGGGAACGACCATATTGCAAGGATTATGGGGTATGGTGACTATCAGTTGGGAAATTTTACTATCTCAAGAGTATACTATGTCGAGGGGCTTGGACATAACTTGTTTTCTGTTGGCCAATTTTGCGACGCGGATCTTGAAGTCGTATTTCGGAAAAACACTTGCTTTATTCGTAATTTAGAAGGTGTTGATCTACTTTCCAGATCCCGAGACACAACTTTGTACAAATTCCTCTTGATGACATGATTAACACATCTCCGATCTATCTTCTATCCAAATCGTCAAAGACTAAGAGCTGGTTATGGCACCGTCGGTTATCACATCTCAACTTTGGTACTCTTAACAAACTAGCTAAAGATGGTCTTGGACGAGGCATTCCAACACTTAAATTTTAGAAATGTCATATATGTTCAACATGTGCATTAGGAAAAAGCAAAAAATCCTCTCATTAACCCAAAGCTAAAGACACTAACCAGGAGAAACTATATCTTTTGCATATGGATTTTTGTGGCCCGATACATGTGGCAAATATTAACAGGAAAATGTATATATTAGTGATTGTTGATGATTACTCAAGATTTACTTGGGTCAGATTTTTGAGGACAAAAGATGAAGCTCCTGACGCCATCATCAAATGCATAAAAATATTCAAGTTCGTTTGAATACCACTGTCCGTAATGTTCGAACAGATAATGGAACCGAATTTGTCAATCAGACACTTCGTGGATTTAATGAAAATGTTGGCATCTCGCATCAAACATCTGTTGCCCGCACTCCTCAGTAGAATGGCGTTGTTGAAAGGCGAAACTGAACTCTTGTAGAAACTGCTCGTACAATGTTAATATTTTCTAAAGCTCCATTATTTTTATGGGCCGAAGCAATCAACACAGCCTGTTACCCCCAAAACCATTCTTTAATCCGCCTTCGATACAACAAAACTCCATATGAGCTTATGCAAGATAAGAAACCAGATTTATCATTCTTTCATGTCTTTGGTGTACTCTATTATCCTACCAATGATAATGACGACCTGGGTAAATTATATGCAAAAGCTGACATTGGTATTTTTGTTGGTTATGCACACGCAAATAAAGCGTTCAGAATCTACAATAAAAGAACCTGGAAAATTACAGAAACAATTCATCTGACATTCGATGAGCTGACAGCTATGGCTTCTGAACAATTTAGTTAAGGACTCGGGCTTCATTCTATGACTCCTAGTACATCCAGTTCAGGACTCGTTCCAAACACTGTTTCTCAACAACCTTGTATTCCACCAAAAAGAGATGATTGGGATCGCTTGTTTTAACCAATGTTCGATGAATACTTCAATCCTCCATCAATTGCTTTTTCTCTAGTTTAAGAAGCTGCTGCTCCGAGAGCTGCGGTTTAGCCGATTCACCTGTGTCAACTTCCATTAACCAGGATGCTCCATCAACAAGTATTTCATCAACACAAGAACAAGAACATTCTCTAACCATTTCTTAAGGTTTTGAAGAATCACCAAAAACACCAATTTTTCGTGATGATCCACTTCATGAATCTCTTCATGAAGACTCAACTTCTCAAGGATCATCATCGAATGTGAGACAAATCTACACTCCATTTGAACACCTTGGTAAATGGACTAAGGATCATCCTATAGCAAACTTGATCGGTGATCCTTCTCGCTCTATCTCTACGAGAAAGCAACTCCAAACTAACGCCATGTGGTGTAATTTTGATGCCTTCCTAACTTCTGCAGAACCAAAGAACTTTAAACAAGCAATGACCGAACCGTCATAGATCGATGCAATGCAAGAAGAAATTCATGAATTTGAAAGGCTAAAAGTTTGGGAATTGGTGCCGTGTCTAGATAAAGTGTTATTGATCAAACTAAAATGGATTTATAAGGTCAATACAAACGAATTTGGTAGGGTACTAAAGAATAAGGCTAGACTAGTTGCTCAAGGATTCAGGCAAGAAGAGGGAATCAATTTTGAGGAATCATTTGCACCGGTTGCTAAAATAGAAGAAATCCGTATCTTCGTAGCAAATTTTGCTCATAAGAATATGACGATCTACCAAATGGACGTCAAAACTGCTTTCTTAAATGGCGAGCTCAAAGAAGAGGTCTACGTTTCTCAACCAGAAGGATTTGTTGATCAGGATAACCCATTGCATGTGTACAAGCTGAAAAAGGCCCTCTACGGTCTCAAAAAAGCACCACGTGCATGGTATGACATGCTGTCAAGCTTCCTAATCTCACAACATATCTCAAAAGGTGCAGTTAATCCAAAACTCTTCACACGGTAAGCTGGGAATGACTTATTACTGGTACAAATTTATGTTGACGATATAATATTTGCATCCACTAATACTGCGATGTGTAATGAGTTTGCGAATTAGATGACCACTAAGTTCAAAATGTCAATGATGGGGCAGATGTCATTCTTTTTAGGATTACAAATTTCTCAAAGTCCTAGAGGAATCTTTATAAACCAATCTAAATAGGCTTCTAAAATTGTTAAAAAATATGGTTTGCTTACTACAAATTCTGTCTACACACCCTTGGTAGAAAAAAGTAAACTAGATGAAGATCTACAGGGGAAACAAGTTGATGCTACACTTTACCGTGGCATGATTGGATCCCTTATGTATCTTACATCCAGTAGACCGAACCTTATCTATGTAGTCTGCTTATGTGCTCGGTATTAGGCAAATCCTACCGAAAAGCACTTACAAGCAATGAAACAGATCTTTTGATTCCTTAAGGGAACCATTAACATGGGTCTCTAGTACTCGAAGGATACCGGTATGTCTCTAACAGCATATGCAGATGCAGACTACGCAGGGTGTCAGGACACTAGACGTAGTACATCAGGATGCACTCAGTTCTTAGGTGATAAACTTGTTAGTTGGTCATCCAAGAAGCAAAAGTGCACTGCCATCTCGATTACAAAGGCTGAATATATTGCCTTATCTAGGTGTTGTGCTCAAATCCTATAGATGCGTTCACAGTTAACAGATTATGGTTTTCAATTCAATAAGATTCCTCTGTACTACGATAACAAGAGTGCGATTACTTTATGCTGTAACAATGTTCAACACTCACGAGCCAAGCATATCGATGTTCGCTACCATTTTATAAAGGAGCAAGTAGAGAATGGAATCGTGAAGCTATAGTTTGTCCGAACTGAATACCAACTGGCTGACATCTTCACCAAACCCTTGCCACGAGATAGATTTAACTTCTTGATCGAAAAGCTAGGTATGAGAAGCATGTCTCCGAAAACGTTAAAACGTCTGGCAGAGAAAACGGACGAGTGATGGTGGTAACTCATATCCTATATATATGTATATATGAAAACATACAAAATCCAAAAAGATTTTTCATTTTTATAATTTTTTTCAAAAAAGGAATAAAAAATCAAAAAATTATAAAAAATGCAAATATATGTTTTTATGACATGTTTTCTAGCATTGATAATATTTACGGCTTCAGAAATGTCATTCAATAATGACACAAAGCTGTAAATAAAGTTCGAATAGAAAACATGTCATATGGCGTGCTATTATTTCGGATAGCAACCCGGTCATCA
Source organism: Tanacetum coccineum (assembly GCA_026074375.1). Classification (NCBI taxonomy): domain Eukaryota; kingdom Viridiplantae; phylum Streptophyta; class Magnoliopsida; order Asterales; family Asteraceae; genus Tanacetum; species Tanacetum coccineum. Next base: position 43,779 of record BQNB010000908.1, on the reverse strand, counting down.
TCTTACAGGCAAGTATTTCAAAAATAAAACTTGACATCTCAACGAAAATTTATTCTCGGGCATGGTATACTTTATGACAATGCAAAGGCTGGTGATTACTTTGCATCACAACCCGTGCTTCCTATATTCCATAAGTGTACGTGTCAGTGCGCTTATGTGTCAAAATAAGAGAAATCTTATTTCTTGGGTGTTGATTTTCTAAAATATAATATGATCATCTTCAGAAATTCATTAGAAAAAAATCATTTTCAATGACATTTGACAACTCAAACAATGACTACAGCTCTTTAAATAGAAAAAGAGTCATTGTTTGAGGGGGGGGGGGAATGTCAAATATCTTCTTCATAATTAATCATGTGATAATCAGAAAATATTTTAAACATATCGGATAAATATTTAAAGAGGAGTTAATTAATTTTAACTCAATTGGGCTTTATTTGTTATGAGTTTAATTCTTTAGGGGTATTATTGCAAAATGTGAGACTTATTCTTGATGATTAACCCTTAGGGACTAGCTTTGCCATTACTGAAACTAATCTTTGCCTTAGGTTAAATTTATTAGGAAAATAGAAGGATCACTAAACCTCAGGGGGCATTTTTGCCAAAACCCAAAAGTTTTTAAACAAAAACACCCCCACCGTCTTTCTCACTCTCGTCATACACTCAAAACCCAAAAACTCCATTGTTGATTTTTAAAGACATTCAAGAACTCATACAACCTACGTTTAATCAAGAGGTATTCATGTCATAATGCTTAAACACCTATATATCTAACCTAAATGTGGGAATTTGCTCAAAAAACCCTAAAAATCGACCTAACTTTCATCACCTTGAAAAGTGCTTGAAACATAATATTGATTGAGGGGTTTTTGTCCTATAGGGGTCTAGATGTTGTACCTATAATAGTTTTTAATGGGGATAACATTCTTATACATTTTGGTTAATTCTTGATGTTGTACCAATGAAAAATGGTCAAGAACTTGAAAAAGTTCACGGGTTTGGGTTTAGAACTGCTATAATGATTGTTTGTGTGTATTTGTGTGTTCTTAAAAATGCTAATATGTTAAAATCTTGAAGAACTTGGGTATTCGTGTTCATACGTGTCGAATAAGTCAAAAGCCAAGATTTTTGTGGTTAACTTGATTAAGTCAAGACTTATATTTAGTTAACTATACCAAATGTGTCACTCAAATAATCCAGTTTCTAATATATCAAAGCTTATTTTGTTTATCAGTTTATGAAAGTGGATTTCTCGACACAAACATTAAAGATCATAGACAAATCTTTAAAAGCACATAGATCATAACGGGTCTTTCGACCTATACCGATATGATTATATAATCTAAGATTGAAAAGCAAAACCGATAAGATTGGATATAATAGGTTTGCAACATAAGCTTGAGACTAAAGAGATCACGATCATACCTAACACTTATTCATTATCATAACATCACTGAGTAGTCATGAGAGATTTAGCCTCTCAAGGCTAAGGAGTTCATAACATAACTTGATTCGATAACAAACTTCATTCTTTTACTAAACTAGTATGATGTTCTTTGTCATTCTTGATGATTTGATATTGATGCTTCAAAGGATATGGTGTTTATGCTTGGAGAATGCTTTGAAAGTGTTTAGGACTTCATAAGGGGATAAGTGTGTGTGTTTGATATGTGTGAAAACACATATCCGTTTTATATCAAAATAGGCCCTAAAAAGACAAAATTGTGCTTTAAATGCTTGTATATTGCTTGTTTTGTCTTTGTGATTGTGTAGGTACGGATATTGCAAAAATCTCAAGAAAACGGTTAAAACCGGACAAACACGAACATGGGAACGGAATTGAGTGTGCAAAAGCCGGAGAATGCTATCAAGGTCAACAAAAGTCAACCTATGGTCAACAGTGGTCAACCATAAAAAGACAAAACCCAAAAATTCCCAAATCAGTCCCTCAAAGTTAACCAAATTACAAAAATAATCCCTAAACCCTAACGGTGTTAACTCTTATAATTATAAGAGTTAACACCCGTTAATTTCCTTATAACAAATCCAAGCCCGAGCCCAATCCTACCCAGGCCCAAAATCCTTTTATAAGCTCAAGTCAAACCCGGGTCAACGTAATCAAACGCACCCTTTATAAAAGAAAAGGCGCGGGAAAAATAGTTACTACTATTCACCCATCGTCCCCGTTTACCCTTGAGTCAAATCAAAGGGGTAATTCAAATTGGCTACGTGGTTTAGCAATTCAAGTGAAAAGGTACACCTTGGCAGAGTTATACATCATCCAAGGCTTCCATTGGTCAATTCCCAAAAGGGAATGACACGCGTACAAGGAAGGAAACACACCAAGGATAGATTTTTGCACTAAAAGGAGTACAAAAGAAGCACAGGAGTGTCACATCACGGATTGCCACGTTGGCAATCCGTGTGATCAAAATCTAATCCAACGGTAGATATTGAGCACCAAATGATTGAAGGAATGAAGAGCCAGGATTGATGGGATCGTGTAACAAACTTTGGACCTAGAAGCTTCTCCTGGCAGCTATAAAAGGACTCCTTCACTCTCACATGATCATCTTCCTTTTTCCTAAAAACTTTTAGTTTTCATTAGCTTATGTAATTTTCAGTTTTAAATGTAATTTTTCTCTTTAAACTTTTGTAACTTTCAATTTCCAAAGTATTGTAATCTGTTTTCTAGTTAATGAAATCAAAGTTCAATTTTTACTAAAATCTCGTAATAAGCTCTTTATAAGCTCAAATGTGTTTTGTCTATTGTTTGATAAACTTATAATAAGCTCTTAGTAGCTCTTTGAGTATCTAAGCTCAATTGAGCTTAATTCAGTCATCTATTTTACTTTAAATCTTAAATCAAATAAATTACCCTTGCTTAAGATTTTGGACATTTGGGATGATAAGCTAATCACGGAGAGCTTATGGGACTCAGTAGCTTATCCTTGTGATACAGCTAGAGCCATGTAGACAGCTCATGAGCCTTGTACTGCCCTTTTGTTTAGCTTAGGCTTTGTAAGTTCTCTGTTTTAGTTCACAGTAATTTTAGCTCTAATCTTCAATTTTTCTTACTTTTACAGCTTATTATTTGCTTAATTGTGCTTTTATCTATCTTATTATGCTTATTGTTCATGTTTAACTATCTGTTTTTAGCTTTTATAGTTTAGATCTTAGTTTTTCATATTTTGTCTTAAAAATCATTACAAAACCAAAAAATTAGCATAAGTAGTAGATTAGTATTTCTGGCTTAATTGCTTGTTAGTATAAGCTCATTAGGTCTTTTATAAGTTGTTTATTATCTCATCCAATTGAACAAAGCATTCATTAGATTTTAATAATTTTCAAGTTTATAGATTTCAAGAGATTTTAAAGGGTGTTTGGCACAACAGTTTTAACCACAAGTTAATACTGTTGTTGGCCATTTGGTCTTTTGTGTTTGCTTTAAAACTCTCATTTAGGTTTGTTTAGCTAAATTCATAAGCTAGGATTGGGATAATTAGTTTTTCATAAGTTAGGTTAAAATTAGTAGAAATCTTCGTCACAAGTAATTTGCATTTACTTAGCATAGATTCTCTTCTTAGCAATAGTCATTATCTTTTGTCTTTCATTTTGGTTTTAAGCTTGTTAGAAATAGTCTCATTAGGGCCTGCATTTTGTCTAGTTTAAGTTTTGGTCATAAGTGTGTCAACTGCATCAGATACATAAAAAGGCATAAGTATAATTTCTAGCTTCCTTTTCAGTAGGTTAAAATAGCATTTAGTTTTTGATTTTTAGATTATAAATAGCTTTTAGGTCATATTTCACAAGTTTACAATTAGTTTATAATTCTAGCTTATTAGGTTATCTGTTTAAAGCTGTCAAATAAGTTTTAATAAGCTATTTCCCCACAAGGATCCAAGAGCTTATCTAAAAATAAGCTCAAAGATCCCTGTAGGGACTGTTTGGTTTTAAGTTTTCTATTAATGCTTATTTGAGAATTTCAGTTTATGGATTGTCACTTTGTGCTTATTTTTGTGCATTTTAGCTTATTAGGTTAAGAAGAGTAGATAAGCTCAGTTTAAGCTTTTCCCAAGAGCTTATCTAGCTCTTAGTAGTTTAGAAGCTTTAAGTAAAAAGCTTAGCAGTACTAACATTAAGTTAGTACTGTTTGAGCTTATTTGAAGATTTCAGGCTTATTAGTTATTCTCTAGTAGCTTATTAGGTTAACTTGAGTGCTTTTTGTTCTTAGGATTTAGCTTATTTTAGCTTGAGAAGTTCTAAAAATCCTTTAAAAAACCAAAAAAGTAGCTAAGTAGTTTCTGTCAAATTATAAGCTGTTTAACAGCTTATTTAGGGCTTTTCACAAAAAGTTTCTTTTATTAAAAATGCTTATTTTCAGCTGTTCTACAACTTTGCTTTTTTAAGTTTTTATAAAATAAAAAAAGGGGAAGGTGGAAATCGGGGGTGAGCAAGACTCGAACCCCCGACCTCAACACCCTCAACCCTTTATAACACACACCACTCACTACCACTGCGCCCTTGGGTCTTTTTCGTTATAACCTTGCAACATTTATCTTTTATATACGTTTTTACCTATTAAGCTTTATAAGCTGTTTTAGCTTAATTCGTGGCTTATTCGATAAGCTGTGATCTCAAGCTTATTTTTCCTAGGTTCTAATTAGTATAAGCTATTTTCTGAATTTTTTCTAGAATTTTTATAGATAGTTTAGTATTTTTAAACATTTATTTTCCTTAAAAACTTTAAAAAATCATAAAAAATAAAAAAATAATCAAAAAAATATAAATCTTTTTTAGAAAATTTTCTTTTATCATAAAGTTTATAGGAAAATTGGTTTTGCTTTCGTAGGGTCTCATTTGCAAAATTTCGATTTTTAAAGAACGGGATTTGTTCCCGTTCTCGTTTTTCGTATTTTAAAGCTCATTTCAACTCCGTTTTTGTTCTAGTTTTCTTTAAACTTACTTTTTAGTCAAATAGAGTCCATTTAAAAAGAAAATTTTAAGTTAGGTTTATTTTTAGAAATTTAGGGTTTTTGACCTCCGTTTAGGGGTCCCGTTTTGCGTTTTTAGTTAAAATTTGGTTTCCCGTTATTTGTCCTCGTGCTTAATTGTTATAATTTGTTTATTTTACTTTTTAAAAAGTAGATAATCAAATCAATCTTTGTCTTCAATTCAAATCATTGTCCGAACATCAAACGTGGTTTCAATTTCACAAGTCGTTGGGGGATAACGACCCGGGAATCATACTTCCCGGTTTATATACGTTTTATATTATATATATTTGTGAAGATTTTCCTTTTTACCTTTGTCCTCAAGGGTAAATTGGTAATTTTCCATCATATTATATATTTTTATAATTACGTATATATAGATTCTAGCGAATCAATGTTGATTGAAGAATGTATGAGAGGATGATTGAGAGATTAATACTTAGTTGTTTGTAAGTATGAGATGATTTGAAATGTGTGAAATTCGTCCACTATTTATAGGCTGAGTGAGGGGTGAAAGTGCGGTGCACAAAGAAATTTGTGCGGCGTACTTGGTGATTAAATGCGAGGGGAATTAAATATTTAGTGAAGAAGTGTGACGCACAAAGGAAATTGTGCAGCGTACTTAGGGTATTAATGCAGTAGCATTTATGTCTTCATTTATTCTTCAATGTCAGATGGAAAGTGCGGCGCACAAAGGAAATTGTGTGGCGTATTTGTGGAGTTAATGTGTTCAATTGACTAAGTCTTTAATCCCATTGACTTGAGGAGAAGTGCGGCGCACAAGGGATAAGTGAGGCGCACATTTGCACTTTTGAGCTTGAACTTTATCTTTTCTTGTATATTGTCTTCCCGAAGTGTATATGTACTCGATCTTTGTTGTGTTTGAGCTCGAGATATCTTCAAGCGAACCTGCAAATATTTCATGCTATTAAGTATCGAAAGTTCACGAGAAATGATTAAATATATATTAATAACGCCATCGAAGACATGTATAATTTTGGCGTTATCAAATCCCTCCACACTTAGCTGTTGCTTGCCCTCAAGCAATCAAAGAGAGAAAATAAAATCATTTATCATGACATGGAGAATATTAGATTTTACAAGATTTTACAGGTTTAGATAACTTTTCAGGCATTGACATATAGCTAAGCACCTCACATAGGAAATGTGTTTGATTTAGAATTCACTCAGATAGGGTTCAATATATATTTTTGTGAAAACACTCAATTTGCACAGACATAATATAGACAGCTACCATAGGCTTGTACTTGACACATAAACCTGACCGAAGGGCGGAATTTGATACTGAAGTGGGAGCATATACTAATCTTCATGTGTCGAACTTCATCTTTCAACATTGACTTCTTTACTTAGGTATTTCAGCAACTTAGTACTAGATGGAGTGCTTACAAGAACAGAGACTTGCAGGATTCATAACATATGATTAACCAGGCTTCGGTCTAGTAAATGATGATCAAGCACAAGTTCTAGAGCTTCTAACTTACCGGCTCACTCAAATATAATTATCAACCAATACCATTGCTCCTGAAAAGGCGATAAAACCACAAATACACATCCATAACGATGGAATAGATACATATGATTGCTCATTCCTTAACTCGAACAAGCTAAAGACATCAATTATCTTGGGTATCAAAGGTGGATACCCGAATATTCTAAAGGCTTATAATTCTCACAATTTAGTGGAATGGGTTGTGCTAGCTATAGTGTCAATCCAGTTGGATTTTCCTTACTAAGAGCATTTTTTAATTTTTTTGAAAGCATATATATTAAGATTTTTGTTGAAAGTATCAGTTAGTAAAAATTTTAGCAGGGCAAATATGGAGGGATATGATTAATTTTTCCTATTTGGCTCCCCTCCACACTTAAGTTGAACATTGCCCTCAATGTGATAACTGATAATAGAGATAAAATAGGGAAAATTAAGGGAAAACAATACTTCTCGGGGCATAGAGAAATGTATATCTGCGAGAGAGCTATCCTTGAGCAGACGTCATAATTTTCTAGATCTTTAAGCTATATTACCTGCATAAAAGTAAATACACAAAAGCACACAAAAAGAAAAGATTTTTGTTGTTTGCTTTTTTAGAAAATAAAATAAAGGATATGAATGGAAGAATGGAGGAGGGACTCCTCCATACTTAAGTGAAGCACGGGTTGGCTCCCGAGAAGCGTTTAATTTTTAAGAGAGTCGTTAGCTAGACTCAAACTTGGTGAGTCATTCTTTCGGAAAGAAGGGAGTGACTGCTTCCCTTTATTCATTATAATCTTCTTCTTCATGATATAGTTTGAGTCGATGGCCATTAACATTAAATGTTTTTCCATCTTTTCCATAGAGTTCAACATATCTGGACGGATACTGGTGTTTTACTATGTATGGTCCTAGCCAGCGTGTTAGCCTTAATTTTATTAAGTCAAACAAGAATGTCATCGGTCTTATTAAGTCAATTAGGTCTTGTAATGTAATAGGCTAGTAGGGTATTAATGGGCTTGGAATGTAAACTAGTAATGTCCATGTAAAGGGCTCAAAGCCCATGAAAAGCCAAGCCCGGCCCATAGAAAGCCCATGCACCTTAAGTGAAGGCATAGGGTATAAAAGGACCCTCTCCACACATGGAGAGGGTGTTGGTTTTCATTTTCTCACTTCCATGTGTATGTAAACCTTCCACTCTCTACTTTCTCTCTCTAATAAATCTTTCACTTTTACTTTCTCTCTTTCTAGCTTATTGCTTAATTGGTATGGCTTATTGTTGTGATATGGGTTAAGTCTTGGGATAACATTTGGTATCACTCGCCACGGGTGGGTTTAGTGGTTTCGTTGGGTGGTTTCGTTTTGAGCTTGTTTGAGCTTTTAGAGAGCTTACTGTGTACGGCTAATCTTTTGGTTGATTACATAAAAAGTTTTTTTTCTCATACAAAACTTTTGGTTTAAACATATTTGTGGTTTATTGGGCTTGTTTTTAAGTTTCTTAGTCACAGTTTATTTCTTGTTTCCTAATTTCCAACAGTGAGCAACATTAGTTTTTGTTTTCTTATATCAAACAAAATCATTTCAATTTTCTTTTCACGTTTTTTGTTTCTCTTCAGTTTGATTTTTTTTGTTTCTTTCTTATCTTTGTGTTTCAACACCATATTTAGCTTATTATAGTTTGTTTTGTCGTGGCTTATTTTTCTTCATTTAGTTGGGTTCGTATAAGTTTCAAAACTGCTTTTAAAGGCTTATTTGGTAAACTCTGGTTCATGACTTATTTGTTGCTATTAGACGAGGCTTATTCTCCTTCAAAGCAGCTTATTTAAGTTTTTTTCTTGTTGGCTTACTTTTGATGCGGGATAAGAACAAGGACGATTGTTTTTTGTTGGTTTCTGTTAAAGAAGAAAGGTACAAGGACCACAAGACAAAGCACACGAATTCGCAACTTTGAAGAAGCACACGAATTAGCAACTTTGAAGAAGCACACGAATTAGCAACCAAGAAGGAAATGAATTCGCAACATTCCATTGTTACACGAATTAGCAATCTTGTGAAGGAAACGAATTCACAATTTTCAAACCCAAACGAATTCGCAGTTTACTTTGTTCAACGAATTCACAATTTTCTAACCCAAACGAATTCGCAATTTCCTTCATTGAACGAAATCGCAATTCTCTTTGCAACCGAATTCCCAACATCATCTTGAGAAACGAATTACCAATCAAACAAGAACAAATTCTATATGTTTTAAGCATTTTTCGGTTTTTCGGTTTCGAGCGACGGTTCATTACGGGACTTAAAACATATACCATTACGATAGCGATCTTGCAACGATCATCGTAGTATATTTGTTTTTTACCGACAATCACCGTAGCATTCCGCGAGCAAGGAAACATAATCGTTATTATTTTCTAGTTTCAAACGAAGAAGAAAGAAAAAAAAAGGTGGGAAATTTTGTATTATTAAACTAAAATACCAAAGTTACACATGCAGTCTCTAAACACAAGTCAATTTCACCATTAGTCCTTTCCTTGTTTATTTACCCTTCAAGTTGCTTCTACATTACACTGTTAGTCCTTAATTGCTACAACTCAACAGTTGGTCATCCAAAGTGAATCGTAATTGCACCGTTAGTCCTTATTTGAGTTTTAATCAACGTTACTCATTTTAAGTTGAAAGTTTGTGCACCGTTCATCGTTTTAAGCTAGCTCAACAAATCGTTAACGAATGTTCAGTTCTTCGTCATAAACATCGATTTCACCAACAACAATTAACTATTTATTCACGATTTTTTCTTCATTTAGTAAAATCCCGTAAAAGTCGATTCTTTTTACGGTTTAAGTCATAGATTTGTAAAATCCCGTGAACGTTAATTAATTTCGATCCAAAATCACAATCACTTTACCTACTTAAGATCCGATATCCATTCACAACATCAAAATGTCAAATACCAATACCAATTTGCCAACTTAAACATCAAGTGTTCTTCACATTGACACAGTTTCTTCGTGTTCAATTTTTAAAGTTCAAGAGAAGACACAACTTTCAAGAATTAAATGTATACACAATTAAAGTTCTCACATATACTTTACAAAATTTTGGTACCATGCCTATCTTCAAGAGAACATTCTCTCAAGACTTGGATTTACTAGAACAGCATTTACCAAAGAAATAATTTCTCAGACTGATTGCAAGACTACTTTGACAAAACTCAAAACAACGTTTGAAAATGCTTTCAATTCAGAATTCAAAGCGAGTATGCAGAAATATACAAGATTTGATGCTCAATCCTTCTACGATGCAATGATCTTTAACATGGATTCGATTGGGAAATACATTCATGAGATAACTCTTCATCAACAATGAACTCCACAAGTGTTGAAACAAAAGAAGTTGATGCAAACACAAGAAGATCATTCAAATCTAATTCCAGCATTAAATGTTGATTCATTTAAAGTTGATTTAGTTGTCATACAACACACTTGTTCTGAGAAAGAAGACAGTAATTCAGAGACTACATCCAACAAATTAGTAAAGGAATACAGCTTGAATTCCAAAACAAAAGATGTGCATGCAATCAAATACAAGATGTCAAAAACAAAAGAAAGATGCATGGCATATTTTTGATATCTTCATTCACACCTTCAAGTTCTTTCTAAAGAAGACTTAAAAGGCACTCGCATCGAACATGGATTCAAACGGGCATTCATGTCACTCTTTGGTCAAGATGTTGATACCTTCACAAGTACAATGCTCCTCAACGTAGATCAACTACAAAAGAAACTTGACAAAGATAAATTTCAAGAAGATGGATCCATTACAGCCTTTTGGGTGGTAAACAACCAGTTTTAAAAGTTCATCAATTCACAGTTTTCCTTGGATTATGATAGTCAAATAACAGACAAGTACTTTGTTGAATACACTGGAATCGAGGTTAAACACTTTAGAGATACACTACTCCAACACATGGGTAATGTCAAGAAGTCAGTTGCTAAAAGAACACGTCATCAAAGATAGTATTATAGAAGGGTAAATAAAAGACAATTGCAGACGTAAGAGAGTAAGATTGATACGGGTAAAGCAGTAGATGCTGATTTGGTTGTCACAGAAAGCATCAAGACAGACTCAACAGTGCAAGATGAAAGCAACATGTCAGGGAATGATACAGACGCTGATGATGCAGATATCAGACCCATTTATGATGAAGAGCCAATGGCTGAGGTACAATTGACTGCTGAATGTAATATATGTGCTATAGGACAACATCATACTAAGCAACCTGAAACATTAATGAAGGTAGGGTTGACCAGTATCCTGAACAATGTCAAGTTAAAAGTCCTATGCTTGATTCATCACCTGATAACCAGACAACTAACTACTCAAAACAATCACTCGAGTCTGAAAATATTTTACTCAAAAAGACCGTTGCCCAATTTCAAAAAGATTTTTCAAGAATGGAAGCACATTGTATTGCTCTTGAACTTAAATATCAAAATCAAGCTTTAAAATCAGAGCAACATGGTCAAATTTTGAATGAAACAAGTAATAAAGCCAAGATTAAAAAGGAAATTGATGTACTTAAAACAATGAACATCGAATTAGAACATAGTGTGGCTAAATTACGTAAGGAAAATGAGACTTTGAAAAAGCATTACAAAGATTTGTATGATTCCATTAAAATTACGAGATCTAAGACTATAGAACAGACAACTTCTTTGCTTGCTAATAATGCTGATTTAAAAGCTTAGATTTAGGAAAATGTTTTTGCAATTGCTGCTTTAAAAAATGACTTAAGGAAGTTAAAAGGAAATAGTGTAGATATTAAGTTTGCTAAAACATCAGTCTTGGGGAAACCGGTTTTACAATCACTTAGAAAACAATCAGTTGTTAGATAACCGAATGCGTTAAATCAAAGACCTCAAGTGTCAAAACCACGGTTTGCCTCCTAAGTTGATATGAATAACAATTTGTCAAGACCAGTAACTCAACACTATTTTCCTAAGAGAAGAGAATCTGTTTTTGCAAAACCTGATCATATGATTGCATCTGGCAAATCTAGGAATAGTTCTAAGAACATGCCAAGATTTAGTTCAAATGACATAGTTCATAATCACTATCTAGATGAAGCTAGGAAAAAGACACAAGAAAGAGATAGGAACTCAAAAACTAGTGCGATGCCTTCTGCTAGATTTCAAAGCACTGCTGATATTAGCAAACCAAAACCTAGGAGCACTAATCACTCAACTAGGAGTTTGCCTGTATCTAAGAGTAGTTGCGTAACAATAACGGCTATGACAAAAACTGATCACTATAAGAGTTCTAGTTCTTTCTCAGACTCTGAACACTTTGTTTGTTCTACATGTCATAAGTGTGTCTTTAATGCAAATCATGATGCGTGCATAACAAAACTCCTGAAGGAAGTGAATTCACGTGCTAAGATTCAATCCCATAAGACCAGAAACAGTAACAAACTCGTAGATCAAAAGAGTCATACTCAGAAACCTGGTAGGCAGATCTTTACAGGACATAGGTTTTCTCCTAATAAGACTTCCGTTGTGTATGAGAAAACATCTCCTAGATCTGATCTTAGGTGGAAACCTACAGGTAGAATTTTCAAATATGTTGGTCTTAGGTGGATTCCTACAGGAAAGTTATTCGACTCTTGCACAAGCAAGGTTGACAGTGAACCCCCAAATGGTTCAAATGTAGATATCCCTAATATTCTTGAATGCAAATAAACTCTGGATGTAAGTGCAGGTACATCAATCAATGTTCAAAAGGAACAAAGTCTTGATTTAAGTGCAGGTACTTCAATAAATGTTCAGAAGGAACAAAGTCTTGATTTAAGTGCAGGTACCTTATGTAATGTCAACAAGGAAATCTCAGAGTATGGTTGCTGAAAAAGATGATATCTCATAAACCATTGTCAAAGTGGATTCACAGATGATGATACAGAAAAATGACGTTTGAACACAACAGTTCAAGCCTCGCTCCAAAATGTCAAAGATGATGTTTGAACAAAACGGTTCAAGCCTCGCTCCTCAATGTCAACATAAGTTCCTACAGCAGATTTGATAGTCATGTCGTCAATGATAGAGTTGGAAAGTCTATTTGGTCCTTTGTTCGACGAATATTTCAATGGAGAAAATCAAGTTGTTTCAAAGTCTTCTGCTATTATTGTTGCTGATGCATCTGATAAACGTCAACAACAACCTGATTCAACTTCATCTACTTCAACTCTAGCAACAACTGTCTCTGCTGATGGAAACTTCAATATTTCAATGGAGAAAATATCACACCCCGACAATGGCAGAAACTCGAGACTGCAACATAATGATCAATCATAACACAAGATACAAAATAGAGATAACTACATTGCATAAACTTCAAGTGCTATAAAGACCATCAACCTCGAACAACCTCGAGTGATGTCCCAAATCGCAACTAAAATCAATTAATCTCTTACAAAAATTTTTTATTTATTTTTTCCAAAAAAAAAAAAAAAAAAATGCCCTCACAGGGGTCCATAATCCAAACTTAATCCAAAACATCCAATTACTAGAACCAAACAACAAGCAAGTAAGACTTCAAACGAAATTTCACTCGGGATACTTCTAAGTCTGCTATAACAATCACCAAACTACTCTTCTTTCACTTCACCTGAAAATGGATACGCCGAAATACTCAACAAAAAATTAAAAAATATTGGTGAGCTGGTAGATTTAGACCTTGAAACCCAAAAGCTGTGTCAGATATTTCAACAGTGGACAGTAGAGCTATATGACAGTGAATATAGCAAACAAAACCCTAGGCATCACAGCTAATCAATAACCATATTCACATACCACCTAAGGGCCTTACCGACTGGACACTAATAATTGGGGTAGGACCACACACAAACCTGTGTAGCGTACCCATGCCGTTCCAATTAACACACAAATACAGGGTAGGCGTACCCATACACGCTCCAAAAATCATGACAAACACATAATATTCACATAGCAGTCATAAGCACGTAACTTGTCCAAAAAACAAAACCACATTTTGCACAGATCAATTCAAAACGTTTCAAAACACATTTGAGTATCATTTTCCTCCAATGAAAAAACTAGTAAAAAGTGGGGCTACGAGAACTCACCTCAAGCAAGTCTTTAGCAACCAAATCTCAATCACACAAGCAAATGCAACGATGCCCGCACACGACCTAGTCCAGTTAATGTCCCAATTTAATCATCCAATTCCAAAACAATCTTCACGTTTGATGCATAGAGTTTAGACGCTTTTGTACTACTTACCAAAACAATTTAGTGGTGTGATGGTTAACGACATATCTCCATAATCATATCAATCTCATTACTCGGTAATACATACTTATACTATTTAAGGAAATTGATAAGTAATATAAATAAATATTTATAATTAATAATTATAAATATATCTTGACAAGTCCATTCGGTAACCTTCGTCACTTCAAAATAATCATAATACGGTTAAAAATGAAACATTTACTCATACTAAACACATTAGAGAAGTTTCGAGAAAATTATATTTTTCGTCTTTTAGTGAATTGTGACAACCGTCAATTTTCGGAACTTTAAATAACTATGTTACCCCTTTTACTTTTCAGATGTTTGACTTACTTTGACCGGTTTGAGTAGACCATTTATCGCCGAAAAAAAAAAAAAAAAATTTCCGCGTAACAGAAAATTTTCCAAAATTTAATTGTAATAAATAAATCGATAATTATTAGTACATTATTCTCATAATTTTTTTTTATTAATTTCAAACTTAGTTTGCTCGCAAAGCGACAACAACGAGACCGACAAACGAGACTAATGAAATTTTATTTTTTTATCGAATTTTATTAATAAAAAATATTAATAAATTATTTTATATTTAATTTAAAAACGTTGTTGAAAAGCTCGAATCATTTAATTTAAGATTTTCTTTTTTTAATATTTATTTTATTTATAACGTACAAACGTCTACCCTGAGACCAAATGGTTAACCCAAATAAATAATAAACAATTTTAAAATACCATTACAAAATAATTACGAAATATTGTCGAGTGAATACTCCATTTCGATGGAAAAAAATATTTGAAAAACGAATGGCCAATTTTCGTCTTTGAATCATCCGTTAACTCACCAAAGACGAGACCGAAACCGTTAATTAAACAAAAATTACCCAAAGTTTCACTTCTAGTCCCTCTAGTATATTTTTAAATTCAACCCTAAAGAATTATACACTTTTCACTTATATTTAAAACTTTTATATATATATAAAATTATAACTAAATTTTTTTCATTATAACAAATTTAAACACACACACATAACCCTACATCACCCCTCTCCCCCTCCTCTCCAAATTCCGGCGCCGCCATATTTTCTGGCGACCGGAAAACTTTTCCGTCGATTATTTTCGGCGAAATCGCCGTGCCTCCTCCCACCTTGTTGCCTCTCCATCTCTTCGACTCATCCTCGCCACCATACACCCTCGTCACCGCCGCACCTCAACCACCTTCAACAGCCGCCGCAGCCGGCTGTTTTTCCGACGAAGGCGCCGCTGCCTCCACGACGTCTCCATCATCCCGATCCACCCCATCACACCACCAACACCTTCATCACACCGCCACCCTCACTGCCACCATCTTCACCTCGCCGCTGGCCACCATGTTACACCACCAGCCGCCACCTTCAATCCCTCTCTTCTCCTTACCACCACAGATCCTCCATGGCAACCGTCATGCCACCCTTTTTCTAGTCGCCGCCGCCGTTGTGGCGGGCTGTGGGTGGCGGATCGGCCACCACAGCCGGCGAAACCCTCTTATAGAACCTCTAAAAATTCTTATTTTCTTGCCTAGTTTTCATGCTGGTGTTACATCGATTGTATAACAAAATATTTTGATTTGGTCAAGGTTTATGTCCAATAGGGGCTGTCCGCCGCCAAACCACCATCGTGGTGGCGGTCGGACGACGGTACAGCCACCACAGCCGCACCATGTGGTGTCGGGCTGTGGCGGCGCAACCCTTGGGGGTGCCTCGCTGTGCTCACTCGCATGACGCCACCGCTATGGCGGCGGCCGAGCCGGCTGTGGCCACCACAGCCACCACAGCCGCGCCATGGTGGTGTCGGGCTGATGTTGGTATCCCTCCTTTTGTTTAATATTATTTCGTATACTTTAATTTTTGATCATTTTATTAATTTTTCCGAAGTGAAATCGTGGTTAAAAAAGGTGCGTTTTGGATTTGTATATAAATCTGCCATTTGGGGCGTTTGGATTGGTGGATAACAACCATGTAGGGATGTTTGGATATGAGTTTTATAGCCTTAAATGGGTGTTTGGGACAGTGGCCCCTAAATAAGGGTGCGTTTGGTTTTACTTGGAATTAATATTGTGGTAAACTTTGATAGTTACAAATTTTGAGACAAGAACAATATTGTGGTATTGATTGATAAAAGTGGGAAAATTATGTATTTTTTTATATACATGGAAACGTTGTATGAACGGCAAGGTCATGCCGAAATTTCTAAAAATCTATATACTTATTAATTTTCTCTTAAACTTCTATTATCTTAAAAATCCAATAAAAGGATAAAGTTATATAGTCTTTATATATTTATCAAATTATAAATATACAATAACCCGGTGAATAATCGAAAATTATACTCTTACAAACGATATAACTATTTTAACTAAAATCGTCAAGAAAATGAAACATTAACTTATAATATATTATTTTATAAGTCACAACTAAAATATTAATATAAACTTTTATAAAAATTTTAAAGACGTTAATTGTCTAACTTGTAACCTTAAAACGTATGTTTACGTTTATTAAATAAATCTTTAATGAATTCTTTAGTAATTTTCGAATGCGTTTCGAATAATATTGTTTAAATTAAATCCCTCACTTTTCTTATGTATATAATAATAATGCTTGAAAAGAATTGCATACCTTAAATAATGCACTTTCGAATATTTGCCTTTGGTTATATAATTCTCGTCATGAATTATACGCGTCCGTTTTCATATGTAATGTATATATGGGATATACATTACATACTTGTTTTGTCATTTTGTTTATTTTATTTGGCCAACAACCAAACTATTACAACTTGAAACATAAATCTTTTATCGAAGTGTCGTGTCGATGTAATCATCCATCGGAAAAACCCCAAAAATATATCCTCCTAAACGAATGGTGCATAACCGTTAGGATTAATTGCAACTTCTTGGACGCGACAAGATATTTGTTTATGCTACATGATTATTAGTTATTGATTGTTGCCTACGAGCAAGTTGAGTTCATAGCCTCGCATTTAACTATTTTTATGTTTTGAAAACCCGCGAGGGAGATAAATGCTTGTTTTAGAAAATCGAACACAGGTGATTTTATTATGTGAACTTTGCTATGAGTGTATTGTTGTGGCCCTCCCTTCATGAACCGTCAATCACCGCTAACCGGTGAACGCTGATGCAATAATAATAGATTTATTTTGGCCCAACGACCTGTCTGGCGTGTGTTCCTTGCGAGGGCATACGGGAACATATTGTATTTAGTATTGGGAGTGTGTAGCACTATCACTCCAGGTTGGGCACATGGTTAAGGTTCGGTTCGTGGCTCTAGCATCGTTGTGATTCTTCTATGAACTAAATGTTTTGCTATGCTTGTGTTCAAAATGATTGTTTATAAACTCTATGAATTCACTCAACGTTTTCGTTGACCCCGCCCCTGTGTACTCTCTCATCGCCTCGATAAAGATGTAGTCATCATCATACTCACTCCTACTGTGAAGTGAATAGTGACTTACCTAATCACATAGAATAGATCTCAAGTGTCAGAGTCTAAGTGGATCTAAAACAGAGACTCTACTGCACGAACGTATTAACACTCATGCGCGTCTGTTCGACTGTGTGTGTGTTGTCCAATATCTCTCCTCCATCAACTCCTCTAGCCTCACACCACTCTCACAACACTCATCCAACAACCACCCCCCACCCATTGCACACCTATCTATCTCTCTCTACTAACTGTGTACTCCTCACACGTGTGAATCGAATTACACGCTATAGCTCATCGCACATCAGTACCCTGTCCACTACAATAATCTACATAGAGTGATCACCACTATGTCTAGTCTATTGAGAAGATGTCAGACGTCTTTCAAGTGCTGTAACTCTGTACTCTCAAACTCAAACATCATAAATACCAAATGATACCCACACGTCAATGTATACACACCCACAAGAATCTTGTGACACTCTATCTGACCTGTGTCTGCACCTACTGTCTCTCCACACTCTCACACACAAGCGCTTTCAAATTCAAATAATTACTGTCCCTTAATGCTTGTACCTCAAAAAACAAGACCCTCTCACATATGCTACATAACACACACAATCAAATTACTTGGCTCACAAGTAATATGATGTGTGTCGTACATATCATCACCATAAGTTGTGACCTCAATGCTAATCTCACTCTTGTCACACTGTATCTGACACGCCACCACACCTGAACAACTCCACACACTGTGCCTCCCACACTCACTGTTTGTGCCCTTATCTCACACGTGTGCCCATATAGCAAACATTCACCCACAACAAAAATCGCTCACTCGCTCACATAATGTAACACTTCACAAGACTCCGTACACCACCATGTCGTGCTAACACAGTCCATCCTCACACACACCGTAGAGTATACCACTCTTAAAATATAACCTCTTTCCCCTCACATCCTCATATCCTCGGTTATATCACTGGTCTATATAATTGTTCCCCACTAATATATAACAACAAACAACCAAGAGATGACTCAGATCCTGTGAGTAGGAGACCACTATACTGTAGATAGAGAGACAGTGTACAACAATGTCTCCTAGTCCCCTTCGCACCTTGTGTACTATCGTAACCTAAATTGTGTTGTACTATCAACTACTGTACTCTGTCAGTAAGTGTGACTGAATTCCACGTCACAAGACAATCATCAGTGATAAAACTACGCTCATCATCACACTCACTATACAACCATTCATCCCTTATCACTGCCTCTACCGTCTCAACACTGTCCTTCTAGATCTGTGTCATAACCCACTATACCAACCTGTTGATACCATCAAACTCAGTGTTTAGACCTCTACTCTACCAAATGTTCACATCATAAAAGCTCCCTAACTCTCCTCACTACACACACAACAACACCACATGTTACAGAGAGTGCCCCATACTACTATGAACATGTGATCGACACTCCGCCTGTCCACTAAGACAAACACACATCACTACTCACCCACTATCTACTAAACCCATCCTATACGACAAAACACCTACACAGTCCAGAACTTCACCACACACAAACACCAGAGACAATACTACCAGAACCTAACATATCTCCCAATTGTACTCCTGACCTAAAAATCATCACAACTTACAAGAATACAGACTACACTCTCCCCTACACATCAACCTGTGACATACCATATACCCATGAAGACATTCTCGTGGCTCTAGTCAAGTTCTAGCTGATAAGAATAAACTTCCTTCTAGACATCTCTAGAATCGATGCAACTACACGCGCACACATCATACACAAGAAATAGAGACAAATCTACGAATACGTAAATCATCATACTTTTATCATATTTTTAACCCATAATTACTATCTCCCCTAGTCTTATACTGAAAGTGTACACACTACTCACATCATATGATAAAATCTGAATCAAAGACATATAAACAAGACAATCACAGAATTAAGTGTCATCGCAAATGCCTGCCCTGTCACCCATATTCACAACTCCAAAACGTAAACAATCACTCACTCAAACCTCCCAGTACTCTCTCTCTGTGTACTGCGCCCCGATATCACACACACTTATACAAAGCGATATGAGCTCACAATCACATCGTCAACTCTATAGCTATGTTAATCATACCTCTCAGACTGATATCCTAGAGATGGTAGAGAGAGAGAGGATATAGATAGAGAGTAGATGAAAGAGAGTGAATACTAATATAGTCAGAGTGAGAGATGACTATGAGCGAGGAGATACAGAGAGATATCGAGAGATTAGAGAAGATTAAGAGAGAGATAAGGAGAATAAGTGAGAGAGAGAGACACTGACACTCATGTGTGTGTTGACATCTGATAATGCAGCTAGAACGTGTGTAGTGCTCTCTCACAACCTATACACTGCATCCAATCATTGACACATGTCCACATAGATCCACCATAAGATGATAGACCTAGACCATGACGATACGAGTTAGAAGTGTTTAGAAGGTAGTTGTTTGTAAACTCATCTGACGGAGATATAAACTGCCTAAAGATAGTTATGATGTTCGCGAGTTTGATATATCGAGATCATAACGTGTGACAGACAATGACAGATCGATAGATGCTTTTCCTTATGAGATTGTGTCATGTAGCTTCACATCCTCAGTAGATCGCTCTCTAGATAACCTAAGACTCGATGAGGGATCATGTAGGTAATCGTAGCTAGACTAATGTGATCGGATACAGACTAACAACTAGCGGTTGATTGGAAGTGTGAAGCTCAATATAACGTTTTCGATCTCGCATACTAGCGTACTCCTGATAGTTGGAAGATGCTGTCTCTCGCTGAGAGTGTATAAGAGAATTAGAAGTTGTTCGCTCTCTTAAGGGTTGAGAGTGTGAGTACGCTCACGACCGCAGTCGAGCTCTTATAATGGTGTTGTGAGATTTAGATTGATGTAGTGTAGTAGTGATGTAATATTTATGTTAGCGGTAGTGTGTTGTAGAGCGCTGTTTTAGAAGTAGAATCGGAACAAGATGTTTATTATGAAAGAGACAGATGTGTGGATTTTCGATCCAGCAACTTTAATCACACTCAATACTATCGCAAGACTGAAGATTTGTGTGCGCATAGAGATAGCTGACTTCTAGAGAAGAGAAATTATTGTCTGCCACTAAGTGATGAGCCTTTGGAAGTGTGTGGGATAAAGAGCTGCGAAGTGAGCATATGTGATAGAAGATAATCGCTCTCTGTTCTGTGTATATGCGCGGTGCTTAACGCGCTAAGGCCTACAGGTTAGATCGTCTCTGTTAACTTCTTATGTGACTCTCTTCATTGTTAGAGAAGTCTGTGTTGATTCGTCTGAGTCATCAGAGAGGTCTTAGAAGTAGCGCGTACATCTCAGTGAGTCACAATCGGCTAAGAGTTATGATAAAGTCTTGTGTGTGGCGCGGAATAAGTGTCGTAATTGTGCCTTGTATGTGTCTAAGATTGTGAGAGACTTGATGTGTATGTAGTGGAGTAGTGATCCGTATGTGTGTGTGAAGCTAAGATGTCGACACTTGAGATGCTTTGAATGAGATAGTGTTGCGTTAGTGTCTATAGACTCAGTGACAAGTGATAGTTTGCTTGCTGGAGAGATGTTTTATGAAGAGTATGTGAGAGATACTCAGTTCATCAGAGATTAGAGTAGCTTCTGTCACGTTCTACAAGATCCTCGACGAGATGACGAGGTGCTGTGAGGGATTGTCGAGTGTCTATCAGAATAATCTATGTATGTGAAACGACACGCGAGTATCTGGTGTCAACAATAGCGAAACACTAATGCATAAAATAAGTAATAAAGGACACTATGTGTGTGACAATAGAAAACCAAAGAACGACATCTTGGTATATGAAAAAGGGTTCACCTATAACTTAAGAAACATATCTCCGATCTAATAAATCAAATAACAAATTCAACCAAATTCATGCAACAATAGAGATTAACTATTGAGTGTTCGCACTACGCGATAATGCCCCGGCAGCGGCGCCAAAAATTGATTCGATCTAAATACGTATATATAAAATAAATAATAATATAAATACGTAAGGATACTATCAATAATAGTAGATAAGTAAGTATTCCATGAGGCTTTCAAAAAATTTCACTTTTATCCAAAGCAAAACCCTAAAAACCTACCCGGGTCGTTTCTCGACGAGGCGTGCAATGGAAAGTCGAGAGTCGGTTTGACATTTGTAGTATGATAACAAAGATTTGATTGGGTTTCTAAATCTTACTGGTAAATAAGTTTGGCAAGCTGATAATGAAAAGCTATAAGAGCTAAAACCCTAAAACGTTAACGGGAATTAAAAAAACGCGACTCGAAAACCTAAATTATCAAATTTTAACCCTAAAATGACTTTTTAACTTTTTATAAATCCTAAGTGACTAAAATTCAAGAACAAAGAAAAGTAAACCAAAAACGAAAGCATTTAAAGTTAAAAACGCGAAGAAACGAGAACAGTAAATAAGTAAGTATTCCGTGAGGCTTTTCAATAAAAATCTAAGATTTTCATTTTTATCCAAAGCAAAACCTAAAAAAACCTACCGGTCGTTTCACGTCGAGGGTGAAATGGAACGTTCGAGAGTCGGTATGACATTTTGATGTTTTTGTAATAACAAAGATTGATTGGGTTTTCTAAATATACAGGAAAAAATAAGTAGCAAACTTAAAAAGTAAAGCTATAAGAAGATAAAACCCTAAAACGTTAACGGGAATTAAAAAAACGCGACTCGAAAACCTAAATTATCAATTTTAACCCTAAAATGACTTTTTAACTTTTTATAAATCCTAAGTAACTAAAATTCAAGAACAAAGAAAAGTAAACCAA
The DNA here is from genome assembly GCA_026074375.1 of Tanacetum coccineum. Lineage (NCBI taxonomy): Eukaryota > Viridiplantae > Streptophyta > Magnoliopsida > Asterales > Asteraceae > Tanacetum > Tanacetum coccineum. Next base: position 21,634 of record BQNB010000908.1, on the reverse strand, counting down.
AAACGAAAGCATTTAAAGTTAAAAACGTGAAGAAACGAGAACGGGATCGAAACCCGTTCTTTAAAAAACGGCAATTCTAAATTTTATCCATACCGAAAGCAAATTTAAATTTTCCTAGGTGCTAAATGATAAAGAAAATTTTTTTACAAAGGGAATTATATTTTTTGATTTTTAATAATTTTTTATGAATTAAAAACAGTTTTAAAAAAAATTTGATTAAAAAATAAGTAAAACAATCTTGGAAATCTAAAAAATACTTGAAAGTACTTTGAATCAGTGCTTGATGAAACAGAAAATAAAATGCGCTTTAAAGTGCTTATTGAAATAAGCACTAAATAAGCAAAACAGGCTTATGGGCTTATTGGGCTTAAAATGAATATAAAGAATAAATGTTGCAACACATAACCAGATGGCCCTATCTGGTGTTGTGGTTAGTGTGTGTTGTGTTTGGGACGAGTGTGTGTTAAAGGGGAGGTCACAGGGTCGAACCCTGTGGCTTCCCTTTTTAAAAACTTTTTTTTAGATTTTCTTTTTGCAATCTTATAAAACAAGCCAAAATATTAAACTTTAAAAAAGTGACTTTTTACAAAAACTTAAAAATAAGCTAAAATAAGCAAAATAAATTGACAGTTTGGGCCTTTTTTACACTAAGTCTAAAATAAGCTAACTGTTTGGCATTTTAAGGATAAATAAGCTAGTGAAAATGGGAAATAAGCTAAAGCAGATAGTTTACTATACCTAATAAGCAATGTGAACAAAAATAAGCAAGAAAACAGACAAATAAGCACAGAAAAGCAATAAGCCCTTTGGCTGAAAACTGCCAATCAAACAACCTAAGGGACAATTTTTTGGCTTAATTTTAAGCACCAAAATCAGATCCTTATAGACTAAACAGCTAATGTGCCTTAAGCTATCTCAACTTGCTATAATAATTATGCAAAAGAAAAAGTGGGTTGAAATATAGATAAGCCATGAAAAGTTAAAGAAAGATGGTTGTTCAGGCAGTCACTACTTTTTGCTTTCTTTATAAAGACTAATCTGCTTATGCGCCTACAAATATGCGAGGAAAAAGGGTTTTAAAAGCTAAAATAAGCTCAAACAGATTGAGCTTGACCACCAATGAGCTTATGCTCTGAATTTTCAAACTCTAAAAACAATTTTAACTAAACTAAATTTGAATATGAAAAAGGGCTTTTAAAACTAAAAAATGACTTGGCAGATTTTAAGAAAACTTTTGCAAAACTAAAGTAAAGTTGAGTAAACTTTTTCTACTGCATTATAACACTAAAAACAACACAAACAAAACCTTAAAAATAAGAATTGACAATAAGCAGTTTGAAAAAGTTCACAAGACCACAGATTTAAAGTATTTGTACAAGACACCTAAAAACTTAATTTTATACTTTAAAAAACTGTTAAAACTGATTAGAATTCCTTAGATATGCTTGTTAAGGTTGACTTAGTGACCCAAATGGTTTAAAGACCATTTTTGACCCATTTTGTCCCTTGACCCAAACACTCCTTTAAGGACAGATTTTTGCAATTTTAAACTAAAACAGGTTAAGATAAGCATTATACTAAGTCTAATATAAGCATAATAATAGACAAGATTATCATTTAAAAAAAAAAAAAAAAAAAAAAAAAGCAGTTTAAGCACAAAATTAAGCAGAAATAAGAGATATAATAAATTAGCAGATGAACCGTGAAAGTAAGCTGAAAATTGAAACTGAGACTTACAAGTGGTCTAAATGTTTTGTAAAGATCCTAAATCTATCCTAACCCCCTAGTCCATGTTCTGAATTAGCTTTTAACCCAAGGATGATCTATCCTAACCCCCTATGGTCATGTTCTGAATTAGGCTTTAACCCAAGATCCATGCATTTTTGATCCTTCATCCATTAGAGCATTTAAACATCACAAATCCAAACCAAACAAACATAGTTTCTTTTGAAAGAGATTTGCAAATGGAACAGTGAAAGGAATGAGAAACAGTGACTTATAAACAACTCTGAGATTAAAACTGATTTTGTAACATTCTGGCAATTTTCGAGATTTCTAAAACGACTAATTTGCCCTTTGATTTTTGGGTCTGAATTGACTGTTTGACTTTAGACTCTTTTATTGGCACACTAAAATACAATTACCCCGTAACCGGTAAAAAATTTTCGGAAACTTGTTTTAATAATTAATCATATTTATTATTAATTTTTATGTGCAAAGTTATTTTTTAACTTACTCGACTTGAAAACGAAAAAGATATATGTGCTTCTACGCTAACCGTATCAAAAACGAACCACTAAAATCCAGTTTTCACCACTCTGACCTAAAGCAATTGATGTAAAAACGACTATTTCAGACCAAATTTTTAGTTTTACCGAGACTTGAAAAACAAGCAGAAGAGGGCTAATAACAGCCTCGCAAAGTTTTTAAAAACTGCAACACAGGTGGTACCGACACACATAAATTAATTAAATATATTTTAAGTTTCCTATTTCATTTTATAATAATATTAATAAAATCATTTATTTTTAATTATTTAGCGTTGTGATAACGCGAACAATCCGGTTCAAAGTCATTTTTATTTTAACGAGAGTCACAAAATAATAAAGATATTTATTTTAAATGTTATAAAAATATTTATGAAATATTATCAAGTAAATACTCATTTTTATCAGAAAAATGATTTGGAAAACAATGGCACAAGTTTCATATTTTGAATCATCCGTTAAGTGGCTCAAACGAGTCCCGAACCGTTATTTAACGAAAATTACACGTTTGGTCCCTGTGAAACATTTACACAATAAACCCTAAACTATCACACATCCTACACTTTGTATTTTACAATTTTATATATTATATATATATTTATATATATATATATATATATATATATTATATACAATATAAATAAATATATATATTAAAAGTGTATAATAATTTTTTTTCATTTTATAAAAAGTTATACACACATACCATCTCTCCCATCTTTTCCGGCCACCGCCGACCGCCGGATTCCGGCCACCGGAAAACTTTTCCGGCGACTTTTTTGGCCGAATCCAAAAATGCTCCTCACCACCCGATCTATCCGATCCACTATCTCACTCGCCGCCACGCGCCTCCACCACCGCCCCACCCACCACTGATCCACAGCACCACCTCCATATACAGTCAACATACTTTATCTAACTAAAAATAAAACTCACAATTATTCTAATTACCCTTATTAAAACCCCCAATTCTATATTAATTTAAAAACCCCACAACTTTTATCTAACATTAATCTTAAATCTCATTAATCTATATTAAAACAATCCACCCCTTTTTATAATTAAAATTTTAAACCCCACTATATATTAATTAACATCAATAACCACTACCAATTATCTAAATAAAATAAACCCCAAAAACAATTTATTAATTTAAAATACAAAACCTTAACTTTAATTCTAAATTAAATAATCCCCCACCTCTTTTATCTAAATTATATACCAATAAAACCATTTATTAAATTACAAAACTCCTTCCCCATTATCTAAATTAATTACCACATGTATCCCTAACTCACCTGTTTGCGAGTGTCAATATATCCTCTATCCTCCTTAGACCCCTTATCATACGCCTGACGCTCGCATCAATTACTATATTACACATTCTAAACTATATCACACATACACCACTGTCCGTTATGTCGCCCAAATGTGGCTATAATCTTACCTATTACAATATACACTCTCGGCCTATCTCTAAGCCCGCTACAATCTATCTTCAACACCAATCAACACCAACACCTCACTCTCCATCAAAATCACACACAACGACCTATTATGTTCTATCCCATGCGTGCACGTTATTTACCCCATGTGTAAATCCGCTATAGTACTCACTCTGTGCTCCACCTCCTCAAACCCACATACTGTCAACACAAGATGATACTCTCAATGCCATCCTGTGATCTATACTATCAGCTCCTGTCAGATTTCGCGACATGTCTAACCTCCAAATTAAAAGAACTACATCATACGTGATTCCCGTGTGATCCCTAACCAACACCACTTCTCTTACTCACTCCCAAAGCCACACCACCATAAACTTCCTACTATGTCAAACCACTGCTACCATATCTATCACTCAGTGCACTACACCATGACAGAAACTGTCTCGAGCACCCCTTGTTCACCTCGCCTCCTCCTACTATACACCTACTACTCCCTCCCACCTGATGTACTCAGACCCGCAACCCTGTATATACCCTGTCCATATACCCACATCCCTATCCACTCCTCAGATACATCCCAACACAAAATCACCCCATCGTCAACTCCACATCAATATATCTCGTCCTCCCCTCCATAGACCTCGTTCCTCCCCCTCTCATCATCAACCCAATTACGCCACTGTCGTAACCTACAGTTGTCTGTCACTATGTATCAGTGCTCACATTCACCCTCACTCCCTACCACCAGACCCTGCGTGCCACCTATAATCCTACATAATCACACTTTGTGACCACCGTCTCACACGTGCCAACAGACCCCTCCAACTGAACCAGTCACCCCCTCTTAACTACCCAACCCCCTCCCTAAAACTCCACATCCATCCCAGAACACAAACCAAGATACCTAATTTTCAATACACTTTACCCCCGCAACAAGAAATTAAACCACCAGATACGCCTAACTTTTGTCTCCTAAGATGAACTCACATCTAATATAGATCTACACACTGTAGAGACCTCTATTAAACAGACACTAAAAAGTACCTTGCCATCCCCAGACCCAGTATACTTTACTTCAATAAATATGCACACTACTCACTCACATCTCAACCCCTAGTTTGTCATCGACCATCACCCTCCGTGCGGTCCTGTACGTCATAAACACTGACCTAAGAATACTTTTCCCTGAATGCACAACTGCTCTCCATGTCCACTGTGTCCAGTCACATCTTGTACACACAAATAGTGTCCTAAACACTCACAGACTATCTCTCCCTCTATGTCCCCCTCCTACGACGACATATCAAGACTCCCACACACCAAACCGAGACCTACAAACTACCCACCCTACTAGACTACTTGATATACTGAAACCAAATGACCTCTGTAGTGCACCTCCCTCCCTCCTCACACACTAACCATCTCACAAACTCCTCCTAATACGAATCGTCTTAACTCACCTATACATGTAAGAGATTCACGCACCCCTCATATAGCATGTATGTTTCCAGACTTGTGTCCTCTCCTCACCACTCCACAGATTTAACTGTATAACCATCGTCCTACTGCCAGTAACAACTCTCACTACATCTCGTGCAACTATCACTCCCCTACCCAACACGCTCTAGATCTCAACACTGTGACACCCGCTATCACCCATCAGTACCCTCACCGAACAATAAACTATCTGTGACCAACGTATACTACTGTCCCCCAGCTATAGTGATAACCAACTCATCGCACACTCACACCACTGAGATAGTAAGACACACACCACACCAACTATACAAACCACTACCACATCAAATCCAACTCTATCAACACCTTGCCATACCAACCTCAATGATCTCTGCCCAATCAGATACATCCAATCTTACTCCAGTCCACCCGTACAATACCCAAAAGACAATCCTAAAAGTGTCCCATGTCCAAGTACTTGAGTCAAGATAGTAAAATATCCGTACTATCTAGACACAACTATCCCTACTCACCCACCAGACCACAAAACCCCTCCATAAAACATCTACTAGCTGTGTCGCACCCCATCATCCACACTCACTATGACACCTAATCATCGCACCCACCCACATGATATGTGACCCAGATGTACCCACGCCACTCCCAACCACTTACTCTCTCTCCACAACACCCTCACTCCTCAGATCCTGCACACAACCAACAAGCCATCCACAAGTGTGTCACATCCTACATCACCACTAATTAATAATCATATTATCCGCCCTTCACAACAGCTACCTACAGTTCTCAATACTCTGCAACGCCACACACACCTGAAGACTGTGTGTGTCTATAATCGTGTTCACAATGTCTCTCTACATGTGCTCTCATCGCCTACAATCCTCACTCTTCTCGCGTCCTCCAATGTCACTTCACTCACAATATCCCACACTCACCCCTCTCTACACCAACCCCTCCCACCAGCAAGTCTGATCAACACCTCCAACAGTCAGACATCACTCGCATGTGCATCCACACCTAGTGCATATACTCTACACTGCTCCCACATGCCTCACATAACCCAATCCACCAGACCTCAACAATACTATAGAATCAGTTCCCTGTGTAACACCACCTCCATCTACAGATGACCCTAGTGAATCAAAAAAAATGCACCCCCACTCACCATCAGACACAGATGCCACACCACAACTATCGCATACACATAGAAGCTATCTAGTGTATATATGATACCTATAGACCATCCTACACTATATACCCTCTGTGTCGACTATATCTGTGTCGCCTACACATCCTCCACTTCTTGTACTTATACACACCTCTACTGTGTCACCTGTGTCATCATATCTCACGTGTACCAGAAACTGCCAACCCTCAAACATCTATTCTGTTATGCTCTCACCTTCACACTCTCCAAAAGCTTCCCCTACCCTCTCTCACACTCACGTCCGTCATCATCTAAATATTAACCCACCCTCCTATACCCATAAACACTCTGTTCGTGCTCTGATACCTCCCCTAAACTCAACCCCCCTAATACCTCATACAAATAAACAATGCTCCCATAACACAATACTACTGACATATCACCCTAATATAATGTGATCTTCATATCTAATCTAACCACTCCCCACAACAACCCTCCAAGACCATCCCCACCATAAACCCCCATCCCCATTCCCTCACACCTCCAACCCACTCCTAACACATCAAACTGTCAACACAATAACTCTCTACTATAGTTCCCCTTACCTTAGAGCTATCTAATCCTGTGTGTGTGTCACACACCATACGGCCACCCACGTCAACGTCAAATTATCCTCACTATCACTGCTTAGCTCTGTGCACCACTCCCTCTAGTCCCTCCTCTGTACATCCCTCCATTGCTCCCACACTACACATACTACCACAACCTCCAAAATATACTGACAACATAACATCCATATGTCTTCAAAATAACATGTCTTCCAACTCTGGTCCCTATACCCACCTCCCCTTCCCCCTATTCTCATATTGACTGTCTATTCTAGTTAGTAGTAGATATATGTTATGTAAATCCCTCTTGTGTTCTGTTATAAACTCGAATGATATGTAATGATTGTAGTCTGATACAACCCCTGATAACCTCACCCTTCTACATCAACCCCTCAATAGTATAGAACTTCCTACATATAGAGAATCCACCCTAAGAGAGAGAGAGTAGAGAGAAATAAAAAACCCCCAGAGACCCCCCCCTAACTTCAACCCCCAAAACAAAGTCTAATTTATATAGAATAGAACAAACCACAGAGACATAAAAAGATAAGACCATCATAGATATATAGATATAGAGATAACAATCCCCCAATTCATAACAATCAGAGATAACCGAGAAAATCATACCACCCTCCAACCACTCATAGAGAGACCCCATAGATACACCCAAAACCAAAACCCTACATAACTATATAGAACCCCCACACTACCCAAAACAAAAACCACCCCTCAACTACATATATGACTATCCAACAAACCCAGATAGATAGATATCAACCTTCCCCCCTCCCCACAATCGAACACTAGAATATAAACCAAACCAAACACCACCTCCTGCTACACCCAGTGCATCTCACACCTATACGCAAAACTCCACTGTCAACTCCATCTCTATACCTATATGTCTTAGTCACCTATATTGCCAACTCTCCCAAATATCACCCGCCCAGCAGAAACATCACAGTCACATAATACCTGACTAGCAGGTGCCATAACTAATCACCTCTTCATACTATCTATATCAGATATCCTGCATATAATTCCACAAACCACCTCACCCCCCCACTCATGACTCCCTCCTCGTGCCCAGTTACATCTAAATCCCACATAGTCACCAACACACATCTATTATCACAAATTCAAAAACCAACCCACATACATCTACACCTGTCCATCTGTCCCAACCTCTCACCTTACCTCTCAACACCACATCTCCACTCCACCCACCAGCTGTTAACTACCCTGCACCAACTCACTACCCACACCCACTCATTTACCACCATACACCCACATAACAGCGTCTCTCCTCTCTCCCACACCGAACTCCGCGTTCTGTACACCTACCCAGTCTTCTCCTGCACACTACACTTGAATCCAGTGTGTCATCAGCTATCTGCCCCCATCCTCCAATCACACCTCATAGACACACCATCTGACGACAAAATAACACTACTCAATCCTCTCCCTCATAGATGTCATCCTTAAACGTGTCACCAACATCCTCTTATACCTAACTATCCCCCACTCTCCTGCAACCTACCAAAACTCACTAAAACCATATCCATATAGAACAGTATAACTACAGCCCATCACACACCCCATCAAAACATTACGTGCAAATTACCCCAATCTAAAGCATAGTCCACCCTGACACAACCGTTCTCACCTACTCGTCCACCGTCTACACGCATCCTAAAGTGTAAATGTCCCCCCTAGAATTTGTAAACATATCACACCAATATGTGCCCTTGACACTCAGTCGCTCTCCACGTCCACCTCATCTATACTCACCACACCCTCCATCCAGAAGACAATATAGCCTCGTAAACGCCCTATAATAAGTGTGTGCTGTCCCGCTCCTCCACACACTACGTCATATGCTACTAACCCAATCCTAGAATAATATCAGGTCCCAACTCCACACCACTCCACCAGTAGAGACCCTTCCACCTATAATCAAAACCCTATAACACTCAAGCATGAGCACCACAACACTGTCCCAACCTATACACACTGCCGCTCCACCCCCCACGATCACTCACTACCCAAGCTGTCCACTATACGCACTCTCTCCTAACCACAACAACACAGATGTCAACATGCACCCTCGCCAACACCAACATCCTCTAAGTGTGTGCACCACCTCCCCCCCTATCACCACATCCCAACACACCCCCATGTCACACCCATCCTTCACACACCTACTACAGTTCACACTCATAAAAACTGTGTCCAATCAACCCTCACCTTAAATCCTATATGTCCCTACATATGCAGTCTCACTCATCCTATAATCTCCATAGTGCACCTACACGCATCTCAACTCTCAAGTAACATGACTAAATAACAGATACCCCACCTCACTGTCGCCCCACATGTCATATATTCCTCAGTACACAAGATCCCACACCTACTCCTCCCGCAATCTCCCATCAGTGTGTCACACCCAAACACCACATACCATATACCCAATATACCCCTCCTTACCAGTGTCCCCCATATCCTCCACCACTCACCTCAAGGATCTCATTCAAACACCCCTTCTCCCCACACACCATCACTCCCCATTCACTCCTCAACATGTGTGTCTATGACTCACTCCATCTACCTTACATTGCTATCCATCTCCTACACCCCCACTCACACACTCTCACTCCACTCCCTCCATCACCAAAAACTCAAATATCACCTTCAATATCCCCACACTCCACCTCTACATCCACGTACCAAACCTAATCTCTCTCACTTACCAGACCCCTAAACTGAAAGATCCACACATATATATGATCCATTCTCATAGCACCTCTAGACTACATAAAAACCACCACTATAATCTCACCCCTAACATCCCTCCCCATACCTCATCCTTCTCTACACCAAGACCCACCCTGCCCCCAATCAACATCCCTCAACCCACCTAATCCACTCTCACTCCGCCATCCCTACACTACCCACACATCACATCTCACATACAACACTCCCACCACTTCCCACCCATACATTCCCAACAAACACCCATACTCACAAAATCCCCCTCAAAACCTACCTCACTACAAAAACACCTCCAGTGCTGTGTGCCTCTAATATGTGTGTATGACTACTACTCTCTTGAAATAATCAACTCCATACCACAACTCTGCCCTCCAATGCACCCCTTACACCACCCTTGCACATGTCCATCCCCAATCATTAACTATGTCTCTCACCTCACAATCAGTCCCCTCACACCATCTACTCACTCCATCACCATATCCTCTCTATCATCTACCCCCTACAATTCTCCACCTACACCCCCCGTGTCCCTCTATACTCTCCCTCGCTTCTTGCCTACACCGCGCCTTCACTGAACCTTCTCTCGTTGCCAGAGTACCTCTATCATCTCGCACTCATACTCCACCCTGCTCCCACGGACACCCATCAACCCTCTCGCGCCCATAATCTCTCCTCCACCACTCCCTCTGAATCACTCACCACACTCTTGAACCTCTCTTGTCTCACCACCCATGTCGTCACATCACATAATGTCAGCACTCACACATCTACACATATCTACTCACTCACAGTTCCACTCTACTACCACCTCATCCACCACATCCCCAACTACCAATGAATGATTCTGAACAACCACACCCCCCAGTCACCACTGCACAATCACCAACACAAAAATCAACCCTGTTACACCACTCTTCTCTCTCAACAATAAAATACTCATCCTCTCGACTCACACTCTCGAGCTCCCCAACCTCAAATATCCAATACCTCTTACAATCTCTCTCTCACTCCCCATCCCCTACTAACTGACACCCCCCAAATACTATAGAAGATATCTCCATTAAAGCTTTCTACCACTTGCCATCCTGTCCTTGTAGTATACCCACCCAAACCACACAGACAACGACACAATACACCAATCTGTGTAACTCTTCAACTCACCAATACACGTATCAGTACTCAGAACTACTTACATGCAATCCCTCGCGCTCTCTCTCACACTCCTCGCTCCAAACACTCTAGCTACATCTCTCTCGCATCACACAATATCCATCATAAACCCGTATATGTGTCTACCAAAGTATCAATAACTACCTACAACTTACACAATGCTCCACTCCGTGCCATCCGCACACACTCTCACCTCTCGCTCCCAACCACACTATCACTCTGCTAATATCTAACGCACACCCACACTTCACCAGCTCTACTGTAAAGTCACTCACACATCTCCCATGCAACTACTCACTCACTCCCTTTACGGTTCTATCCATCTATATACTATGTACTGACAGTGCAGTCAATCTTACAAAAAATCCCACTACTCACAACACTTACCAAATTACACATCTACCAATACCCCCATCCACACCCTAACCACATCTCACAACCTACAAACTCTTCCTCACATAGTCCCCAATATAATGTCACCCTATATACACATAGTATATTACATTCTAACTAACTAATGCCCATTCCTCTCTATCAAAAAACTCACCCTTCACTCGCTCTCTAATCTATACCCAAGAGAGAAATTCTCCCCCCCCCTTGTGTACTCAGACTCCGGTTACCTTCCATATCTCTCTCCTATACACTAACATAGAGCACTCATTGTCATGTGATGAATTACCGACATCTGTCTACTCCTAAGTCCTACGACACTATCAACAATTACGTACTAACCCCAACAGTGTATTCCATAGCGCACCTCACACCTTTCACTACTACACTCACTACTTGTTAGACCTTCATCCCCCCCCCCCCCTCCCTCCACCACCACCCACCCACAATCAACCACCAACCCAACCCACTTACCCCTACTTAACCAATCACATATATCTCTATAAACCCTACACCGAACACATACACTCTAAACCTATATGTCCTATATCCATGTCCCTAATAACCCACACCAATCTCCCTCATCCACTACCGTCATTCTACACAGTCTCTCCCTGTGATAAAGTTATCTCTACCCTTACTTACGTGTCAACCTTTATCCAATGAATACATCCACAAGCCTTAACATCTACTTCTGCTACGTACTACCTTGTCCCTAACCACACTCACACTAGAAAAAATAGATCACCGAATCAGATACACCCTCTTCTCACACCACCATCTCACCCCACTCTCACAGTCTCTACACGCTCGCGACTTCCGCTCGCGGCTGCTACAACATCTCACCAACTAGAAGAAGATCAAGTAAATCACAAATATTATACCCTTAGCAAAATCAAACTGTGTCAATACAACCACCCCTTCCAATTTAATTTAAAAATTCTCTCAATTAGATAGATCCAGAGATGATACAATGTCATTCTATATAATCTCACACACCAGCATCCACGTCTAGAGCTCCCCTCTATAACCATGCCTCAAATCCTACGCTTTCCTAACCAGCTTCTCCAACTCCTGTGTGTATCCCTTGTCCTAAATCAAATAGTCCATTCCAGCACTCTCTATCAGAACGCCCTTCTCCCATTCAGTGTATGAGAACTCTCAGGTGTCGTGAGACCATAATGTCAAAAACATCCGTTCCCCACAGCCTATCCCCAACCTCCAAAACTACCCAACCCCCCCCACACGTCAATCTACAATCGTCTCCTCTCCACTCTCTACTCTCGCATCCTCCTACCTGTCACTAGTACTCTAACATATCCCCGCCTGATAATAAGTAACCTATACACTACTACCTCATTATATTCACTAATACATATGCTAAGATGTGTGTTAAAGCCACTCCTGCATAACAATAAGCCCATAATCATGAGTCAAGCATCAGAGAAAGACCCTACACAACGTACACCGACCGCCTCACTCACCCTTCCGTCCACTAGCTATACTCTCGTCTGTCATGCCACCTCCATCCTGACGGTGACTACATCCCACTCCATGTCACTTCTATCCACTCACTCTCATACTCTTCTACATGAGTATATCTAAGATCATTGTGTCCCTCCTACACATTACTACTAAACAATCCCTCTACTAATTATCACCCATCCTTCACCTTACACACCACAATTCTAAATACCCTCTCACAATAATAATTTACTCCTCCTCCTCATCACACTCTCCGTCTTACCTGCAACAAAACAATACCCCAATAACCTACACAAACAACTGTCAACCTCTCTACTTCCCCCCACCTAAACAATGCCCCACACCCCTCATCGCCACCCCATCTCTCTTCACTGTGAAAACATTAAGAAAACACTAACTCTCTCATCTACATGCCACAAATCCAGTGTCGTCCTCTCTATGCTGTACCACACCCTCACACATCAACAGAGATCCAGAGACATCAGTGATCCTTCACCGCCCACTGTACCACTCTCACCCAACACCTCCAAAACTCCATCCTCTCCTGCACACACCTCAATCACTCATCCATCTCGCTACTGTCACTCCTTGTATGTGCAAAGTATTCTGTGACTCAACGTTTATATAATTGAATCGCTCTTGTACCACACCGTCAGATCATGACATATACTATCTAGAAACTCTGAGACACACACATATCCAACATCACCACCTGTAGAATATAGCTAGAAAATCTACCAGCACAATATCCATATGTGCTAATAGTGAAGAGTTAGATGTCCCTAAACATAACTTACTACAATCGTATAAGACACACCATATATTGGTCAATCGACGTACATCTCTGTCTCAGACACTACGTATGATATCCGCCTCCAACTGAATCAGTACACAGAGACGTCCCCCGTCTCTACTAATAACAATGTATAACACTCAGAGCGCCGTATTGTACACTAACATCTCTCTCTAGTTCTACCTCTTCAGCGAATAACATACTCACGAGTCGAACACTAAGCTTAACACACATACATATAACCAATTCCTAACCAGCCACAAATACCGTGTATCCATGTATCTACTAGAATTGCTACGGTGTGTGTGCTCTGTGATGAGTACATAATCAAAATCACTCCATCGAAGAATCATCAGACGCCATATACAACAGTGCTTCGTGTAATACAACTACTGACAATATGATACTAATTTCTATTTACACTAACACCCTATAAATAAAAATATATAAATTAACTATCAATTAAAATTACATATTAACATCCATTGTGTATATATAAATTAGATTGATCTGTGTACTCACTCTCCAACCCAATAAAACAAATTTTATCAAATCCTCTATAATAACATATAAACACATATATAGCTAACAATATAACTAGCTTTCTCTAAATGCTTCAATTAGCCAACATCTGCCCCAATACAGTGAACATAATACCAATCATCAACATCAACATTCAATTTATACAATGAATAAAGTATTACTTGATCCATATCAATTCAGTATAGAATATAAAGCATAGTTAGTCATGTACGCACATTATAAACATCCATTACCAAATGTCCTCTCTCCGCTCGCGCCCAATAACTGTCTTTGTCCTATAATACTATCCAATCATATTCAATAATATTCGCTCTACTGTAATATCAATAATATTAAAAAATTACACTATGTCCAAATACTAATGTGTCATAAATCATTGTCATATATTCACCTGAAACCTATATATCATTTTGTTTCTCCAAATATCATCGATACGACCAAAATATTAATATAATATCCAATATTAAAGTGCTGTAAATAACTTTCTATTTAATTTCCAGCAAATGCTCTGTTTAAGTGTCTCAACATTCATTATACGTAAGAAAAGCGCATTGTGTAAATGTCTGTGCTGTACGACCCTGTCAGCTCTCAGAACTTTATTTGACGCTCATACACATGCTCGATCATTTGTGTGCTATCGGGGGACATCGCGTCCTATGAGGTGTTTCAAGCAGTGCTAGCTATGAGAGAGTGTGTCTTAGAAAGACGAGACTATTTCATAGATCTGTATATAGAGAAGTGTTTGAGTGTGCTGATTAGAGAAGTGCGCAGTGGAATGTCGACTATATTGTATGGTTTGGTGTGTGTGTGGGATATTGATGCATCGTTTTATGTAGGCGGGAGTGTGTCGTTTGTGTGTGTGTGTTGTGTGTGTATGTGTGTGTGTGTGTGTGTGAGTCGCTGCTGAGATTAAAAATGGGTCGGTGTGTTATGAGCTAGTGATTGAATTTACATTTATATTCTATTGCTATGATCTCGATTATCTGTTGACATAGAGTGGAGAGAGTCAGTTCTCTCTTGATAGTACTTTGTATAATAGATATGGCGCTGCTTGACGCTAGATGCGCGCATGTGATGACAGACGCTGCGCGTAAGGTATCCGCGGCTCGAGTCGTCGGGAAGAGTGGAGATGATCGATTGTGCAGTTCTATTCTTACTATGGCTTTCTTTAGAAGGACTATCACATCGGTTGTGAGCCGGCAAAAGGTAGTAAACTTTTATCAGCCCACAACTTTTATTATTATATTTATTTTATCATCATTTTTTACTCTTTTTTTATTATATTTGTTTATTTAAAGAAGACTTCTTTTTGAAAAATTCAAGTATAAATTTGAACTAAGACTAAAATTATTGTATAATATATTAATAAAAATTGTTGATTTAAGTTTAGACTCTCATCTCTGCTCGCGCAAGAGTTAATAGGCAGACTGATGTGATCGACTATCCTTGTCACGGTGATGCGAGTGCTTAGTTGGACGACTAAGTAGAGAGAAGGAGATCAATCGCTAGCGCTAGACATTGGCTATGATTATAAGTGAGTGTCGTTGCAGCATGGTACATCTTTGTTTAGGATCCTACTCACTACTTACGACTTATCATTTTTTGGTTCTTCGCATATTGTGGACGCGCCTTTAGACTAAAAGTTAAGGGGAACACGTTAAGGAACAAGCTAGAGCTCAACACGCTCGATCGGGTCAAAATCTACTCTTATTCTACCCAGCAAGAAAGTCAAAATTATGACAAAACACTTATTTTATTTCTGAAAATTTTTAAATTTTTCATATTTTTGAAAATTTTTGGTGGGAAAACGGGGTACTTGAAAACAACGGGAAAAAGTAGGCAAGATCATATCGAAGATATACTACCCCATACTAAAATCAAACATTGTCCTCAATGATTCCTAGCCTAAGACTTAAAAACCCCATACTAGAACTCAAAAAGGTCAAATGCATAACTCAAGCCTGAAGAAAGTATCACAAAAATCTTAATCCGTTTATCAAGTGTGCTATAAGATAAATGTTAGTCGATAAAAATCTTTAGGATATCGGATTTCCTCAAACTAATGGCAAGCAAAGGCTAGGAAGCTCGAGTGGACCGGGACAAAACACCGAACACGAGAGACTTCAGAAAATTTGGGTTCATCCTGCAAACAATCACAACAAACAACAAACAACAAACACAAAGATCGGAAGAGTACAAGCCTCCTCACATCACAATAGAAATAAGAAAGAGAATAAAAAATAGATAAGCATGGGGTGCCTCCCACGAAGCGCTTTGTTTTTCGTAACCGAGTCACATAGCTTGACTCGATCCCCAAATTTATTCGTCCTTAGGGAAAGTCTATGGAAGAGAAAATATCAATCGGGCTTTCATTAATGTTTGGATAAACATTTGAGCACATGAAAGTTCCATCCCGATGAGATGCCACCGGCTCTAAGTGGAGATGTCGGGGTCAAAAATGGTGTCTTCATTCCTGAAGGAGCAAAGAAAAGGAGAATCCACAGGGTAAGTGAGAAACGGGAGAAAAGTCCGAATGACAAATGTGAAGGAATCGTCATCTTCAACATCAATCTCATCTCCCCCTGGGTCAAAACATTCATCTTCATTAAGCTCATCAAAATTGTTTACCACGGGTGCATCAGTCTTAATAATTAAGCTAATCTCAACATCTGGTGGTTCCGGAGGAGGACGAGGAAATGATGGATCAAGATCAAAGTGGAATGATTCAAACTCAGGAAGCTCCAAAAGAGGGTTATTTGAATTATCAGAAATAACAATGCCAGTCAACCCTCCCTGATCGGGCTCAATCTAAAAAAAATGAATCATACTCGGGAAGAGAGTTGTTAGCATGAGTAGTGGTATTGCCACTTCTCGTCTCTTCCGTATGATCACTAAAAGAATTATCAGAATAAGAAAAAGAAGATAGAATAGGGTTGTCATTTAACGCTTCAATCTAAGAAATGAGAAGATAGACATTTGACAAATTGTCATGAATAATAACGTCCTCAACCTCTTCTAAGCTGACGAGCTCAAAATCGGGAGGCGAAGCCTCAACATAATCGATGTTTTCAAAAGAATCGTCGTCGCTCGAAGTATCATCATCATAACAATCATCTTCTTCTTCATCAAATTCGTCTTCATCCATTCCCGGTGGAATATGAGCGAGTTCACCGGCGAACTCCTCGGAAAGAAAATCGATCTTAGGTGATGTGATCGGAATATCTCGACTAAGCAAAGATTCATCATCACAAATATCGTCGGAAAAACCCTTGGATCCACTTGGGATTGGGACGAGGTTCTCAACACTAGATTTATCCTTTTCAGGAATAGTGCTAAGTTCCTCTTTCCCCATGATTAGAGGGTCTTCGGGCTCCTCGGATGGTTCATCGGGTGTGATCGCTTTAGGCCTTCTCCATATAACAGTATACTCATCATCGTCATCATCGAAGTAGAAAAGAGGATGATTCCAGCTTGGACAATTAATATATTCTGAAAACTCTTCACT
>BQNB010000907.1:0-144412 GCA_026074375.1 Tanacetum coccineum | reverse complement strand
AATTTATGTTTTGACTTATTTCATTTCAATTTTTTCATATTAGTTGGTTTTTATGTTCTTTACTTGGTTTTGTAGGGTATAACAGCGAGGAAACAAAATTCAAGGTCTCCTCGACTCGTAATTATGTGGTAATGTTGCTACTGTTGCAGCAATTATGGCGTAACCAACACAGTTACGTCGTAATTACCTAGATTACATCGTAATCTTTTCCATGATTACGCCGTAACTAAACTTAATCCAAAATTTTCAAAAGGTCATCCACATAATTACGGCGTAACCCTGTCCATGGTTACGCTGTAATCACTCTTTGCAAATCATTAAATTGTTTGAAATTTTACAAAACTGTGTATTGGCAAATGAACTTTGTGGTTATGTTCTCTGGAAACCCTCACGAGACTTCACTCGTCCACTTGGGCCACCAAGTGGTATAAAAAGCTTGTTGCATACGCTAAATGCAACTGTGATTCCTACGGAAGTGAGTTAGGATTGTATTTCTTGTATTATCATCTTATACATTTCATGCTATTATGCTTTTATCTGGATTTATGCTTTTGGTATTAGTCTTTCTTGCAGCCATACAAGTTATGCACAAGTAGTGATGTTTGGATATTTAACAAGCTGCGAGGAAGCATTGCAAACTAGACTAGTTGGATGCTATACAGGTGGTTGGTAATGTTGCCTGTGATGTTGGATATTGTTCGAGGAAGCAGACTTGGAGCATGGCTTAAAGCATGTTGTCTCTTCATCATAACGAACAAATCTAGGGGAGTAATCCGTTCCATTTCTAACCCTTCCTATTTCATATATGCTTATGTTTGACTCAGGTGGGGGGGGGGTGTATTAGAAATACATAACCATTTGAACATACTGCCTTTATTTTATTTTTCTAGTCTATTTTGAAAAATGTTTCATTAATAAAATTTTGACATGTTTTTCATTACTTAACTAGTTAAGACTAAACTGAGCACACCCTACCTTAAATTCAATTGTGTGAGGATAAGCCTTTCTGTTTTCCCCTTATACATAAACCCAATAAAAATGAGTGTGTCGGTGGCTGTAGTAGACTTTAGAACTTGGCCTGGTATATCTTTTCGAGACCATAATAATGAGCATTGCACCTAGTGTAATCGATGTAGCTGTGATAAAAGGCAATTTTAGGATTAACCCCAAATAGCCCATCCATGTTATGTTTGTGTATATTGACTTTTCACATTGATTAGTCAACCCCCCCTCCCCCGTTAAACCCCTTGTTACACTCATCTTTAGTGCAAGATACCCCTAGTACAACCTGTTGAGCCTTTCCTTTCATTTTGTAACCCAATATATGTTGTTTAGTTATACCTATCGCCTTAGCCTACCCTGTAGTTTCTTAGTCCATGATCGGGGAGTTGCTGGTTAATTTTGGGTTTCATTGGTGAAAGTTGCGAGTTAGGATAGAGGGTAGTTGAAGAAAAAAGGGGTTTTGAAGATAGTTGATCCCAAGTGGGGGGACGCTCATGTATATATGTGTCTGTATTGTGATTTATTGTATCCTTGTCTTGCATCAAAAAAGAGAGAATAAAGAGCATGCAAGCAAGTGTTTATTAGTCAGCTTATATGTCTTATAGTGATAGTATTTTCGCCTTGTCCAGCTGGCGATGATTCCATCTTTCACGGGTAGTTCTATCTCTCCTTTCTATTATAAGTATATTTGTACAATGAGGGCATTGTACAACTCAAGTGGGGGGAGATAGAAATGAGGTATTTAGTGAGATTATGTGCTATTTTGGCCCAAATTTTCAAAAAAATTTAGCACATAATCATTGATGATGAAGGCCGAGTTAATGCATTACACTACATTCCATACGCATTAACTCGTGTACTATGAAGACCCCTTGACTTTTGACCCTCGTTTTTACCGTATAGGATTTGAATGCGACCAGTGACGGGGAGATTGTGGACTTAGGAAACTATTTGTTTTGTGTTTTTATTTAACAACAATTAAATGTGCATCCCATGTCTTTATCCTACCCTATATCATTCTCCATTCTAACTGTTGGTTTTGCTCGAATGAGGGAGTGAGCAATCATACATGTCTCGTCCGTCTTTATGGACGTGTATGTGTGGTTTTGTCGCCCTTGTTGGTGTAACGCTTTTGGTAAAGATTGCATTTAGAGGATGATTCACCCCGTAAGCCTTTGTGTTGTGTCAACCCATTTGCCTTTTTAAACAGTTGCATCTAGACTCTAGTGGTGAAGCTTAGTATCCTGGCCAAGCTTATGATAGAATACTCGCCTTGACTGAGCAATTGAGTGATCACCAAAAATGAAACACGTAGATTAGTGAGAGTATGAGTGTGATTCGTTTTTCCTTTCGTGAGGTGCTCGGTTTGAAATTTTCTAGCATAGGTAATTTTTAAATTCATATCTTCCTGGATAACTAGAGAGATATCTTTTTGAGAATTATTAAAGGGTCTACTTTCTTGTTTCTACCATTCATTCGTTTAACCGACAACTTTCTATTTTATTGAAATTATTAATATATAGAAATTCTATTTGAAAGTTACCAATTTTAGTAGATCTCGTTACAAGTATATTTATAAAAATATTTCATTTATCCCTGTCTAATTTTTCTTTCGACTTTCATTTGGTTATTAATTACACGTATGATATATTTTTCGTAATATTATCCCAAAAGTTTCTATTTTTAGAATCTACCTCGTTCGTAAGAACGGCTAAGTTTAAAACATCTTACTCGTAGTAATAATAGCATTTTAATTATTTTTATAACGTCCGACAAGTTTAGTATTAATCCGTTGACTTTCAAAAGTCAACGTTAGACTTTGTTTGACTTTGACTTTTTATACATATTTATTAATTAAGTCTGACCCGCTCCAAACGACCCTCTAAATCACATTTTCATGACTCGGACAAAAGAAATAAATTTTTTTCGAACAATAAATCTGGACAACTTTTTTATATTTTAGGCCGAGACCCGAAACTCGACAGAAAATGACCATAATGCCCCTGCAAGAATCTGCTGGAACTTGACTATTTTAATAAAAACGCAGCAGTTTGACCATCGGTTTTGACCCGCTATATCACGTTTTCGTGACTTTGACCAAAAAGAGATTTTATAAAAAACGTCATTCCGGACAACTTTTGTGTTTCGCCGGAAGGCTGAAACGGACTCGAAAGTGCCCGAATCCTCCGTTGAAATTCGGGACAGCAAGCAAAGTACCAAAAAATGCTGTCAAAAACATTTATACTTTTCCAGTCTTCGATCCGCCTCCATAACTTCTTCGTTATGAAGAGTTATACGGGACGATCCACCTATACTGAAAAGGACGACATAACATCCTCTACAATTTTTCCAGGCTCACATCTACTGAAATTCGCAATCTCAGACTCGATTAGCGAGCGCTGTAACCTCTGCACGAAATTAATACTTACCAAAACACGCCAAAAAACTTATTATTCGACTACAAATTCACCACGTCAATATCTAATATATCCTATACCACGATATTCATTGTCATATCAATCATCCCAAATTACAAACTAGCTAATCGCCGCCAAGTTCATCGATTTCATCACATAATTAATACTTGATCGAAACTCTAAACTAACGAACAATAGTAACACAGAATACTTACAACGCTATATTTAAGCAAACGTCGGACTCGATTCGTTCCCTGTCTTGCTTTGTGCAGAACTCTCGAAGCCCCGTAACCAAAATACCAAAACTTAGAAATATGCCCCATTGCATGTGAAATATATTTTTTGTCGGAAAACGAAGAAATGACTAGGGATACGGAAAATAAAAATTGATCGAATTCATTTAAGCGTTTTCCGGCGACCATATGCGGTCACCGGCAGCGGTGGCCGTGCGGTGTTGTGGTGGCCGGTTGTGTGGGAGAGAGCACACACAAAGTTGATGTTGTTTTGATTATGTATAAAATGTGAATTAAAAATCCAATTGGAAGGGTACTCTTTTTACATTTGGTCTCTTCAGACTACTAAGAAGATGGAGTAAATATTCGATCGTTTTTTAGTTGTTCGGGATGTTTACTCTCTATTAATTCCCTCATCTTTCGGGTATTTGTCTGATCGGCACCTTTCCGGATCATAGACCAATCTACATGGAAGTGGGTCCCTGATTATGGGCCTATCCCTTTTCGGGATTACCACTCTTGGTTTAGATTACAGAGGCTTCGATCAAATGGTGATGGAAACTTGGAATTAATATTGATCTTTGATGATAAAAATAAGATGGTTCGAATCAAGAAGTAAATCTACAAATCACTTAGAAAAAGGGAAACCGTTCATTGGGTTTAATGATTGCAAAAAGAATCAATCTGGTCTTCTGTGGACCTCTTTTCCAAGCTGTGATCATAGTTAACAGATTATTGATCAAGGGGGCGTAATTGATGATATTCTTCCCTGACGCGTTATCTTTAATTAAAAAAACATTCATGATATTAAGTCTTCCGACTCTCGTACACTAATCAAAAGGCTAAGATCAGTGCTTATTGAGGCGATGAAAATCAAATATTTATTCATGGAAATCATTACTCGTATAACGAGCCAAATTTTGTGGCTATTAAAGTGTTAGGTTTATGGCGAATGTGGAGATCCCGGTCGATGTTCAAAGAATAATTTCGTTGCATTTGCTAATCGTTTCGAGCCCCTGGCTGCCAACAGATGTAAAACTTCTAACTAATACATTCCACTAATCGATTGTCTTCTGCCAGTTGGACATGTTGGAGAGTCCGATCGTCCAGAGATGAGAGGGTGCGTAATGCTGTGTGGGGCAGTTGAAGAATAAATCTCCTGGACCAAGACGGGTATTCACTTTTGAGTTTTTTCGAAAAGTTTTTGGGACCAAACTTTAGGACTCATTTTTGTGCTGCTGTGGAATTCGGTTTTTCGATCATAGTTCATTTTCTAAGAGGATGCAACTCTCTTCATTGCCTCTTATTCCGAAAAACCATGATCCTAAGTTCGTAAATGATTATCTCCAAAGCCTTGAATCGAGTCATTACAAGGTTGTCACTCAAAAATTAGCCACCGACTTTCGTCATCATCTCTGGTCTTATATCGGCATGTTCAAACTGCGTTTCTTCCTAATAGCAAATTCATGATGGCCCGATTGATCAGAAACGAATTACTTTCTTGTGCAAGCATAAGAAACAACAAGCCAGATGATTAAAGTTGATTTTGCAACGGCATTGATTCGGATAAGTTGGGATTGTTTTAGCAAGATGTGCTTAAAGCTTTTGGTTTCGGTTCCAAATGGTGCTCCTCTGGATGTCATGTATGTTTAGACACTCTGTAGTGGCTTCCGAAATCCAATTTCCTTTTGGTTGAAGGCAAGGAGATCCTTATGTTCCCACAGACCTTTTTATCTTACTTTATGGAGTCTCTTCATCTTTCGAGTAATTCTAGGGCCATCGGCGGGGCTTTTTAAGGCATCAAAATTGGATCGTCTCTTAATATTCCCATCTTTTTATGAGGAATGATGCTGTCATTATTGGTGAGTAGGTCTAATGCTAAACTCTCTGGTATACTCACATTCTTCATTGTTTTTCTTTGTTTGTACGGCCTCATCGAAATCAATCTTAAAGAAAAGTCACCCATCACTTTGGAGTCTGGGTATTCGAAGTGAGGATGTTATGCTCAACTTTATATTTTGGTATGTTCGACTAATGAAAACCTTTTAAATACTTATGGGTGATGGTTGGGAGGTAATAGCATCCCTCTGTCAGGCAGATGGGACGACACGATGGTAAACTTAAGGCTTCCCCGGCAAATCTAATTGGAAACTTAAACATTATCTGATGGAGGAAGGCCTTACTCTTTTAAAGTCGGGTCATGGGTCGACAGCCTAGTTTATAGATATGTACCAATTATAAGGTGCCTAAGTTCCCCCCCCCCCGGTTGTGTTACAAAGATGGATTCCAACGTAGAAATTTTTCAATGGTGTTCAATGCAACGAGAGGAAAATTAGTGTGGATCAAATGGCCAAGGTTCTGCGTCCAAGGAAGTATGGAGGATTAGGTGTCATTAAGTTTTGTAAATGGCTTATTAAATGGTGGCGCGGATCCTTTTCAAATGGGGTTTGGAGATTCATAATCACGGGATAGATTCATTGTGGTGTCGTCTCATCATGTCTAAGCATGGCCTCCTCAAATATAAAAATTAATCTCCGTTTCGTTACGTCGAGTCTTGAAATCTCAACTATTCCGGAGGTGCATCTGCTTAAAGATCGTGGTGTGACCTGATTTCTCACTGTCATATTCGTGTGGTAATGTTTACGGCACGTAATTTTTGGAATGAAGTATTGGATTGGTGACACTCAACTTAGTGTTATTGTTTCCACAATTATGCTTTGGAGATTAAAAAAGATTGTACGTGGGCTAATAAACTGCAATTCTCGTAACCTCTTCTCTTCGTCGTTCTGCGTTAGAGGAGGGGTTGAATCATACTCAATTAGCTCATCTTCAAACATAATATGAAGGGACATTGTTGTCTAAATAAGGAGATAGATGGTGTGGGATTAAATGGGGAATGTGTTTTTTTCGGGTCAAAGAAGTTCGCATTCTTCTTGATGATTGTTTCTTGCCGAAACCCCTACTGCTACTCGATGGGATTAAATATGTTCCTAATAAAATAAATGTATTTGCTTGAAGGGTTTTTCCTGATCGTTGCCCTACTCGATCCAATTTATATCATCGTTGTGTCCTAGTTTCTTTGATCTTTTATTCCGCTTCGCTCCACTGACATAAGATTCTCGCACTTGTTCTTCAGTTCAGATTGGCTACGATATCGTCAGCTTCGTATGCCGCGTGGTGGAATCTATCATGGACCCCACTTTGGAGTTCATATGCTGATTGGCTAATTAGTATCAATTTCCATCACATTAACGCTCTAAAGTTAAAGATTTCTTGAAGGAGATTCTTTATATAACTTGTTGGAGCGTATGGAATTTTTCTAAATCAGTTGCTCTTCTCGTCGAAAGCCCCTCGTAAAGATGTTTTTTTGACGATATTTGTTTCGCGCTCTTTCACTTGGTGCCTTATCTGAGATGTAATTGTACTTTTTAGTTTGGATAGTTTGTTTGCAACACCCCTCATTTGTGATCTCTTTGTAATTCTTTTCTAGCTTTTTGCTAGTTGGTTTTATAATAGTTGTCGTTCTAAAAAAAATGGTATATTTATAGTGTGTCACTTTGGTCACTTGACACAAATAGTCCTCCCCTCTTTTCTCTTTTAGATTTTTGACACGTCTATGTTTATTCTAAATAAAACCGCACCATGTGGGTCACGGAGAAATACTACTTCGAGTGCAATTATAATTTTCGTCAAACATTATTTTTACTTATAACAAAATTTAAAAAAATGTGTACATTATAAAACCTCAGTTCGCACAGAGTACCAAGGAACAAAGACACGATTGTAAAAATAATAAATTTCAAATTTCCTTTCGAAATTAAAATACGAAAAAATATATTACGATAAATAAAATTTTAAATGTACGACTGTTTGTTTAGAAAACTCCCAAATAAAACGAATGCAAACAAAATTATTTCTACCGGCAATTTTGGGAAAAAATAAAAGTCGATGTCTTACGTAGAATTCGCCGGTTCTTTGTAAACGTCACGTAAATTACAAATGTAAGTCCTAATTCTCCCGGTTAGTCGTGAGTTCATATCTCAACATAAAAATGAAAATTATAATTAATACTCGAGAATAAAATAACGACCTAAATTTGACGGATTGTCACAGCATTTCCCCCTAAAAAGGATCTTCGTCCTCGAAGATCAATTCGTCTTGTCGTCCATTTCTTATTAAAATCAAAGAGATGAGGATATTTCCCTTCCACTGTTTGATCCACGCCAACCCAAGTTTATCCGGTCCACGACTCTAGTTCCATCCGAAACTTGAACTATAGGAATCACGACTTTGCTTTAAGTTGTTTCATCTTCTCTAGCCCATGATTTGATATGATCTTCGATGACAAAACAACTTCTCGCCGAACCTTAATTTCGTCAAGAGTAATAATAAGATCTTCATCCGATAACACTTCTCATTGTACGAACATGGAATGTATTAAGTATCCTTGAAGCCCTCGGGAAGATTCCAGTACAATGCTCCGGACCTACACATTGATAAAATCTTGAATGGTCCAATATAACGGGGACTTAATTTCCCATGTTTTCCAAATTGAACAACACCTTTCCACGGTGATACTTTCAGCATAACTTTGTTACCCACTTCGAACTCCAAAGGTTTACGTCTCACACCCGCATAACTTTTCTGTCTGCTACGAGCAGCCAATAATCGGTTCTTGATTTGCACAATCATCTCTGTCGTTTCACGAATCATTTCTGGTCCTGTGAGTTGGGCATCTCCAACCTCACTCCAACATACAGGCGGTCAACACTTCTTCTGTATAAGAGCTTGAAAGGTGTGTCTTTAATACTAGCGTTGATAACAATTATTGTATGAAAGAGTTGCAGCTCAAGGTAAGCTGTTTTATCCAGTCACTACCAAAGTCCAACCACGCAAGCACGCAAACAGTCATTCCTGTCTCTATCGTTCCTGCCTTGACCATCCAGTATTCAGGATGGGAAGCAGAGGCTCATAACCAAATTCGTCCCAATAACTTTTATGAAGAGGGATCTCCAAAACCTAGATGCGAAAGCGAGGGTCTCGGTCCAGAAATAATCGACAAACGGCACTTCGTGCCGTACGAAACAATCTTCCTACATACATAATCGAGTAACTTCTTCATTTTAAAACGTCTCATTCCATCAAATAAAGTGAGCAGATTTATGTCAACCGGATCAATAAATACCCAAAATCTGAATCAATAACCAGATTAGTGTTCTTGGAAGCTTTGAAATGAAATCCATTGTAATTGCTCACCTATTTTCTAACAGGAATTTTCGGTTGCTAAAGTAATCCTGGCGGCTTTTGGTGTTCAGCCTTGACTTTAGCACATGTCAAGTACTTACTAACATATGTCGCAATGTCCGCTTTTACATTTGGCCACCAGCATAACTCCTTCAAATCATGGTACATTTTATCCGATCCCGGATAAATGAAATATTTTTGATTTTAGGAAGATGTCCAACATGATAGGGGGAGGGATCTCTAGTCCACTCTAAAGAATGGTAACTTATACCACGGCCTTTTAAACATTTCGTACCATCGAATTCTAACTTGAAAATGGCTCCCTTTCGCCAAGAATCCTACGGTACCGATATTACCACCTTGCACACAATCAACTGTGTCACATTCAAATTTGTTCAGGTAAATTGTCATGTACCGTCACAACCATAGCACGCACTCGAATCGGTTCCTTATCATTCTTGCTCTATGCATCAGCGACAACATTTGCCTTCCCCCAGGGTGATAACGAATAACAAATCGTAATCACTTAAAAGTTAATCCATCCACGCTGCTTATATTTAGCTCCTTTTAATCAAAATATATTGTTAGGCTTTTGTTGATCGTGAAAATACCATAACACCTTATTCGTACAAATAGAGTCGCCATAGTCGAGAAGTAAAAACCGACCGCTCCCAATTCCAAGTCATGGGTATGTATTTTCCTCATCTCATTTCTACGTTGTCCTAGAGGAGTACGCAAGTCACCTTTTCCTCGTTGCATCAAAACAGCTCCAATCCTTTAAGGATTAGCATCACAATACACAACAAAGTCTTCGCTTCCCCTTCGGTAGTGATAATAATGGCAACAAGACAATTTTAGCTATCAATGTTTGACAGACCCCTCCTTCGTCTCGTCGCCCCACACACATACGCTTAATTTTACAGAGTGAGTTTAGTTAATGGTTTAGATATTAGAGAAAACTCCTTAATAAACCTTCATAATTACCGCCAACCCAAAAATTCGTCGACACTTCCGTTGTGTAAGTCGGTGCAGCCCAATTTTTTAATGGCTTTGATCTTCGCAAGATCAACATGAACTCCACTACTATCAATCACATGGCCAAGGAATTGCACGGAATCGAGCCAAAAATCACACTTCAAAATTTTTTCACTCCTTAGCAAATTCAAGATAGTCTTTCAATGTTCGATAAGATTCTTCTTATATTTTTGGAATAAAATCAGAAATGTCATCGATGACAACGGGTCGACAACCTTATCAGATACGGCTTGCACACCGCGATCAATTAAGTCCATGAATAACTGAAGTGCATTATTCAGCCCAAAAAGGCATTACTTGAAACTCATAATTTCCATATCGAGTTCTAAATGCAGTAATTGGAATGTCCAAATTCGGATACGAAAGTTGATGATAACCAGACCGTAAATCAATCTTCGAATAAACACTAGAACCTTGAAGCTAATTGAATAAGAGTCATCAATCCTCGTAAAGGATCTCGATTCTTGTGACAAGCTTGTTCAGTTCTCGGTAATCTATGCACATTCGGAACGATCCATCTTTCTTCTTCACGAACAAAATCGGAGCTCCCCACGGTGACGAGCTCGGTCGAATAAAACCTTTCTCCGATAACTCTTGCAGTTGCTTGGACAACTCCTTCATTTCAGATGGTGCTAAACGATATGGCGCACGCGCCACAGGTTCAGCACCGGGAATAAGATCAATACGGAATTCAACTTGCCTGGGTGGCGGAAGTCCAGGTAATTCATCGGGAAATACCTTGGGAAAATCTCGGATAACAGGAACATCTTTCGGATAACAGGAACATCTTTAATCGTTTCTCCTTCGATTCTTGTCAGGATTACTTATGAGCTAAAGAATAGCTCCACCAAACCCTTCCTCGATAAACTTTTAGTGGGCCTATAATGTGCAAAAAAAGAAAATCGAACTCAATCGGGAATCATTTACTATCGTCCTTCGATCAACAACGTCTTAACCTTCAAGGGGAAGCCTAACCTTTTTCCTCTCCACACAAAAATATCGCATCATTCGTGTAACCAATCCATCCCAATAACGATATCATAACTTCCTAGTATCAATAACCATTAAATCGATTGGAAAAGAAAACGGTTTAAAAGATTAAGTGTACACCCTTTTCACACATATTAGGTAACTTACTCACAGCTCCATCGGCCAATTCGACTTCATAGCTAGGAATAACTCATAACCTTTCTCGAATCAAAGGAATCAAGAGACAGAGTTAGCAAAAAAAAGCAAAAGTCAACGCGTGATTTACACGGGCGAATTTCGAGTCAAAAGAAAGGCAATACATAAGGATCTGACATAAGACCCCATACCTTTCCTAATTCTTATTCCCCTCTGAACGCATCTCAGAATTTTTACCCACGTTAATCAAAGGAGGATTAGTCGAAAAGAGAAGGAACGAACGCGAAACTTCAGATCGGTATCAATAGTCGATAAATAGATAAGTGTCCAAAGAATTTCATGACTAAAAAAAAATAATAAAGGAAATTAAGAGAGTAAATAACAAATGTCAAGTAAGACGCATCCACAAATAGGTAATTCGATTAGGGAAAAAGGATAAGGGTTACATGATATTTTGTTTTTTGTTATAGCAGATGTCCCTACTTTGTACCACTTGCAAACATACGAAAATCTTGATATTTTCGAATTACAGTGAAAAATTGATCTATCTCCAAAATCTTACGGTGACTATTATTCAACCTTGCATGGCCCCTTCTAAATTATACGTAGGTGCACGACTATGTATAATTTAGGAATAGCAATGCAATCTCATTTCGTCAAACTAATTGTCATCAATAATTACATGTATAAACATGCTTCAATATAAGAATATAACCAAAATGATTATTAACACAAACCGTATTCATAAGTAAGAAAGTAATTACAATGTTACAAAGATGTTTACTAAATAAATTTTATGGTGATAGCAACTATTATTATAATTCTCAATTAAAAATAACTCATAAAAATATGACAATTTAAATTTTACTCAGTGAGATATAAATATTAACTTTAAAAACAAAAAGTGGTTTGCATGAGAGTAGTCAAGAGTAGTTCAAAAATGAATGGTGAAATGATTACAAAATTAAAAAAGGAAAAGAGTATTTAGCCAAAATCATCATGAGATGCCATGATATCGAATGCGATTGAGAATAACGAGAAGAAGAAGTTTAGAACACAATTCAAATCAGAATGAAGTATTCATTCAATGATTGCATCAACAATAGGAAAAAACAAGTTAAAAGAAACAAGAAAAGAAAGATAACAACGACACACGTAGAATGTTGAAAAGAAATCAAAATATAGTCATCTCATTAATCACAAACAGTCTAAGTTGTCTATCGTCACACATTACATGTCACCATTTAATGTTATACAACTCCAAGAACTGGTTCTACTAACTGATACTCAGTTTAGTTAGTGATTTACAAAAGATACTACAAATGATAAACTAATCTACTAAGAGTCACTAGGTGGTCCACCTTGGCTCCGGAAGGACTTTCCGGTCCATCAAAAGCGAAAGATTTCTTCGATTCCTTTCTGGCGGACGCTCCAGTACCTTCAATCATCGGATGGTGGCTTAGGAACAGCCCCAAATGCAAACCATCTCCATATTAAGCTCATGATTCCACCATAAAGTGCATGATGAATCTCCCTCTCCCACCATATCAGGCTCCATACGAGCCAACTCCACTTCATCTCACATTAACCAACTTCTTCGTCTAAGTAGCATTCTCCTTCTCTCTAACATCTTCAACCCTCCTCTAAAACACCACCCAAACATGCTCAACATTTCCTAAATCATGATTAGTTATCCTCTCTTTATCCCCGAACTTATTCTTTGATTTCAAAGGAGCAACTCATATGGCATGTTCCCAACTCAGCTTCCGGTTTGAATGCTAGATCACGTGACACGGGGACACCTATAAATCACGTCTCAATGCCCAAGGTGCCAATCCACCGACATAAGATGAGTCATGAGCAGAAGATGGCTCTCCTACCTCAAATACACCCCTCGGAAAGTCACGAACATCATAAGGCCTTTGGGTGATAGTCCCAAAAGTGTCCTCAGGTGTAACGTCAGCCTCCTTTTCACTGACTCAAAATCGGATGATACAGAATTAGATGACTCCGCATTAGGTGGCTCTACAGTAGGTGGCTTAGAATTGGATGACACACCTCCATGTGGCAAGGTTTTGTCACCCTCCACCTCATAAGGAAATATCAACTCAGCATTATCATCAAGCTCAATCTCCACATCTTTGTCTTCAATATCCTCATTATTAACACCTTCATTTACACCATCATTCTCCTCTAACCAACCAATCATAACACCGAGCTGATGTGGCTCAACATGTGGGGCAAATTGCACAAGCCCATTATTCGGTTCTGTATACTTCTGTCCTGATCTTCTTTAGAGTTTTTATTCATCATCACCATCATAATCAACTAAAATCAACGTCGACACGTAATGTCAACCATTTCGTTGGGATCATGGACATCCACAACTTGAGGTTCGGATTGATAATAACTGGGTATTCATAGGGAATAGCTTGTACTGTTTTGTTAAGAAGGTAGGGTTTCTTCATGACAATTCGCGTCGAATAAAATATCTCGTATTATGATTAAAATAATCACTAATCACATTTATATTCAAAATAGAATGAAAATCTCATATTACCACATATATCTATATTTCCGATATATAAATAATAAAGTAGGTTATATATATATATATAGATATATAATTTAATATATAATCGATAAATAAAATCCTTCACATTCTTGTCCAGTCGGTAATTCGGCTATTTCTATTCACCGTTATAGTCAAAAGATTTCAAAAAATCTTCTTCGTATCATTTTCTTTTGAAAATCTTTTGTTCTCTATAACTTAAGCTCTTTTAGAACCAAATCAATAACACCCCATTTTTCATATATCAGTGGAAAGGTCACTTGGGGTGCTACGTCATAAATATAACAACTCAAGCATAGAAAACGACTCGAAAATAGACGTTTTTAAATACATCATTCGAAATAAAATTTGTACATCTAGGTCCCTAATTGTTCATAAGATCACTCCAACAAGTTTTGCGAGTCATCTTCGAAAGACCTTTTATTAATGGGTCCTTCAAAATATAGAGTTTCATTTATATCTCCACATATCTCCTAGTCCCCGAATTACCCTTCAAGGAACCCCCTACCTTATAAAAAACATGCTAAAAAGTCAACAATAATGTTGAGTGAATCTAAAATCATAGGGTTTATATATAAAAAACCATAAAAATATGTTGGGGTTCCAACATCTAATCTCCGCACACAAGTATCAATTTTCTCACATATTCACATGATATAACGATTGTGGATCAGACAACGTTATATTGGGGGATATTATAAGCCTCAGCAATCTCGAACATTACCATATGCATTATGTTGGGGTCCACAAGGTATGCCCACAATCACCCTCGACTGTGAGTGCATATTATTCTACTATACAACGGCATCAGTTTTGTCATTTCCCGACACTTGACCGATAGCCAGTCGTTCACGGAATTGGAAGAGTGGCAGCCTCCAAATAGTACTATTCCATGTATAAGCGGTATGTCCGATCTACCGTGCAATCATTAACATTCATGATTTCGCGCGAGTCTTTATCTTCGAGTTAATCTAACTTATAATAATCAAAGTACTACATACAATCTCCTTGTGTTCATTTTAAAAAACAACATGTATCCTCCCTGTGGGTTATATAAAAACAATAAAGTGTAAAAATGCAGCT
Organism: Tanacetum coccineum; assembly: GCA_026074375.1. Taxonomy (NCBI): domain Eukaryota; kingdom Viridiplantae; phylum Streptophyta; class Magnoliopsida; order Asterales; family Asteraceae; genus Tanacetum; species Tanacetum coccineum. The sequence goes on along the minus strand of BQNB010000907.1, from coordinate 129,701 downwards.
ATTAACTCACCATAATCGAACGCCGATAACAAACGAATAAGTCTTAGCAAACGATAATCCCCAAACTCGATCATCGACCAATAATTAGAGTCGCTCGATTAAATATCGAAAAGTATAATTAACGATGCGTACGATAGTATCAACAAAATCATATATATAGTATATAAAATATAAATAATATATATTAAAAATATATTATTAATAATATATATATATATAAATATAGTATATATTTATTCATACATGTGATGAGAAATCCACTTGCGCCTTAGCTTCTATAACCCCACAATATTAAGTTACGATCATTCTTTGTTTATACCATTCATTCGTTTAACCGACAACTTTCTATTTTAGAAAAAAATTATTTTTAGAAAGTTATTATTTTTGGAAAGTTACCCATTTTAGTAAGTCTCGTTACCCTCCTCAAGTAATATTTATAAAAATATTTATTTATCCCGTCGAACTTTCGACTTTCAATTTGGTTATTAATTACTCGTATCGATATTATTTTTTGATTATTACCAAAAGTTTCTATTTTTAGAATCTACCTCGTTCGTAAGAACGGCTAAGTTTAAAACATCTTACTCGTAGTAATAATAGCATTTTAATTATTTTTATAACGTCCGACAAGTTTAGTATTAACCCGTTGACTTTCAAAAGTCAACGTTAGACTTTGTTTGACTTTTTTATACATATTTATTAATTAATGTCAGACCCGCTCCAAACGACCCTCTAAATCACATTTTCAGTGAACTCGGACAAAGAATAGATTTATAGCGAAACGAATTCTGGAAAACTTTTTAGTTATAGCCTAGACCCGAACTCGACAGAAAATTACGCATAATGCCCCTGCAAGAATCTCTGAACTTAACTATTTTAATTAAAAACGCCGCAGTTTTGACCTAACGGTTATGACCACGCTAGTATCACGTTTCGTGACTTTGAGGACCAAAAAAGATTTTATAGAAAACGTCATTCCGGACAACTTTCGTGTTTCGCCGGAAGGCTGAAACGGACTCGAAAGTGCCCGAATCCTCCGTTGAAATTCGGGACAGCAAGCAAAGTACCAAAAAATATCTAGTCAAAAACACTAATACTTTTCAGTCTTCGCATCGCCATACTTCTCGTTATGAAGGTTTACGGGACGATCCACTATCGAACAAACGTACGACATAACTTGCCGTACTACAACATTTTCCAGGCTAATATATGAAATTTCGCAAATCACAGACCTCATTAGCGTGCTGCAACCTTCTGCACGATTAATACTTCAAACACGCCAAAAAGCTATTTTTCTTGTACTACAAATTCACCCACTACAATATCTAATATATCCTATACACATATTCATGTCATCACTCCTCCTGCAAATTACAATCTACTAATCGCCGCAAGTTTCATCATTCATCACATATATTAATAATTGATCAAACGCTAAAGATAACTAAACAATAGTAACAACGGAATACTTACAACGCTATATTAAGCAAACTCGGACTCGATTCGTTCCCTTTTCTTGCCTTTGCCGAACTCGAACCGAACCAAAATACCAAAACTTAGAAAAATACCCATTGCATGTGGAATATTTTTTGTGGAAAACGTAAGAAATGACGAGGGGATTCGAAAAATATAAATTGATCGGATTGCATGTAAGTTTTCCGGCGACCATGGCGGTCTCCGGCAGCGGTGGCCGTTGGGGTGTTTTTCTAGTGGCCGGTTGTGGGAGAGAGCAAAACAAAAGTGTGTGTGTTTTATTATGTATAAATGTGAAGTAATGGTATTTTATTAGTGTGGCACATTGTCACTTGACACATATAGTCCTTCCCTCTTTTCTCATATAATATTATGACAACTCTATGTTTTAATTTAAATAAAAACCGACACATGTGGTCTCGTAAGCAACTCTTCGAGACCCAATATTTAATTTTTCGACAAATTTCTTTATTTGTTTTAAAACATTTAATAAAATGTGTACATTTTAAAACCTCAGTTCGGCTCAAGACAAAGAACAAAGACGACGTTTGTAAAAATAATAAATTTCAAATTTCCATTCGAAATAAAATACGAAATAATTATTTACGACAAATAAAATTTTTAGATGTCCGTTTGTTTATGAAAACTCACAAAATAAAACGAATGCAACAAAATTATTTCTACGGCATTTTTGAAAATATAAACGTCGATGCCTTACGTAGAATTCGTCGGTTCTTTGTAAACGTCACGTAAACTACAAATGTAAGCCCTAATTCTCCCGGTTAGTCGTGAGTTCATATCTCAACATAAAAATGAAAAATATAATTAATACTCGAGAATAAAATAACGACCTAAATTCGACGGATTGTCACATATCGCCTTAGCATACCTTGTAGTTTCTTAGTCCATGATCGGGGAGTTGCTTGTTAATTTTGGGTTTCACTGGTGAAAGTTGTGGGTTAGGATAGAGGGTATTTGAAGAAAAGACGGATGTCGAGGACAGATGATCTGCAATTGGAGGGGGACACTCGATGCCCTATGAACGTGGCGTATATGTGATGTTATTTGTATCCTTGTCTTGCATCAAAAAAAGAATAAAGAATGCAAGCAAGTGTTTTATAAGTGCCGATAAACGTACAGCTTATATAGTCGTATTGTGGAAGACAAACTCCGCCTTGTCCAACAGGCAATGATTTCGTCCTTTAATAACGGTTATGATCATAAAAACCCGTACATTACTATCTCACCTTATCTAATATAAGTTTATACGTACAATGTGTATATATAACACAAACTCAATTGTGGGGAAGGGAGATAGAATGAGGTAGTTTGGTAGAAATATGTGCTAAATTGGTCCCAAATTATTTAAAAAAAAATTAGCCCAAAATTTTTGTTCATTGATGATAAGACCGAGTAAAAGCGAATATATCTATGCCACTGTAATGGAGAATTATGATTCAAAACAATGATAAGTCATACGTAATTAAACTCTGTATTATGAAGACTCCTTTACTTTTGACCCTCCCGTTTTTACCTTAATGAATTTGAATTGCAACCAGTGACGAGGAGATTGTGGACTTAGGAAAACTATTTGTGTTGTGTTTTTTATTTAAAAACAATTAAATGTGCATCCAATGACTATAATCCTACACTAAATCTTTCTCATCTAATCTGCTGGTTGTTGCTCGAAATGAGGGAGTGATCAATCATAACATGACTCATAACCTTTGATATGGATGTGAATGAGTGGTTTTGTTCACCTGTAGGAGTAACCTATTGTAAAGATGTGCGCATTTAGAGATAATTACCGTACAGGCCGAAAGCCCTGTTTTTAGTTGGTCAACCCATTTGCCTTTTAACCAGTTATGGCATCTAGACTCTATGGTGGAATAATATCCGTGCCATGCTTATATGATAGAATACACGTCAGACTGAGCAGTTGAATGATCACCAAAATTAAACACAAGATATTGAGAGTATTGAGCGTGAATTCGTTTTCCTTTCGTGATGTGAGCACGGTTTTGGAATTTTCTAGCATAGGTACATTTTTTAACTTCAATATCTTCCTGGATAACAAAGGGTATATCTTTTTGCGAGAATTAATTTAAAAGTTCTTACTTGATGGCAAGTAGAAAGTCAAGTGGGGTGCTATTTGATAACAAACAAATAATTAATACTTTTTCATATTAAATTCCCACATTTAACTTGCACTGCTTTATTCCATTTTGATACTTAATCCTTATATTTTGTATTTTAGTAATTTTGGCAAGAACAGAAAAGAATGAAAAAAATATTACACGAGAAATTATGCTGACGAAGAAGTTACGGCGTAACGACAACATGAGTTACGCCGTAATTGACCAAATTACTAGGAAGATTTGGAAGAACACTTAATTATTACGAAGATTCGGAGCTGACAAGGCTTTACGGCGTAACGTCCATTATAGTTACGCCGTAATCTATTATTATGGAAATTATATGGTTGCTGACTAAGGGTTACGGCGCAACGTGATTTTTAATTACGCCGTAACCATAAATATCTCTTAAAGAAGGAAAGCCGCGTCAAAAGGTTTACGGCGTAACCGACAAACTAATTACGCCGTAACATATTTTTTGGAAAGCCACGCAAGGTTTATGGCGTAACCCGACTATTAATTACGCCGTAATTATTTTAGATACGTCGTAACTATTTTAGTTACGCCGTAAAGTATGACTCAGGGACCGAAGCTGTTAATATTCTTATATGTTTCAAGGATTAAAGTATTTACGTCAACAACGATGAGGGACTGAATTCACCAAGTTGCCAAACTTATATTTTATTATATAAAGAGAATAAATGTACATATTATGCATTCCATTCATTTGTACTAATTCATTCGGTGGTACTTAGGGTGCGACGAACAGAAAGAAGAAAAAGGGAAAAAGAGCAGGTAGCCTGTCTGCTTGATTCAGGTATAGGGTGAACCCTTTTGGGGTTCGCCACGGGATCCAACTAGAAGATCAGGAGCATTATTTCAGCATGATTTGTACATGATTCATCAACAATTACAGTTTGATTTCAATTAATTATTTTTAATAATTTATTTGGTCTCGACTTAATTTGTTGATGCTTGATATTTATTATGTTTAATTTTACTCTTGTCATTTAATTTATTAATTATTCCTTGGTTAATTATTTTTGATCTCTTTGTCTGACTATTGTTTAATTAGATATTCCTTGACTATCGTGTAACCCTGGGTTTTGATAGTACGGGTGGTTTGGACCATGCTTGCCTCATTATTAGATTATCATGTCAATATGGGATCCATCGGGTACTAGGGAGGATCTATGACTCCATCCCTAGTGTAGGAACTAACCGGTCTCCGCACTTATCACTCAATATACTTAAAAAGCACAGGAACTCTTTCAGAGGGGGTTAATAATCTGTATAGGTTATTAGATAAGTTTTGGGAATAGTTGGGATTAACCAATGCAACCTGGATATCCTACTTCCTATACGATTTGGACTGAGTCAGAATCGCAGAAAGTATATGATAGACTAAATATAACTATTCAAGTCTATCGACTTTAGAAACCACTAATAAAACAAGAATTAGACATTGCACTTGAGATCAAGATAATTCAATCTTAGATATTTAATTAAGTTAAATGGGTTCAATCTTCTTAGCAGTTTTCCACTATACCAATTCCTTTGATTGACAAAACCACTTTAATTCCTCTTATTTATTTTCTTACAACTTAATCTCTAAAACAACTTTAAAAACGTGACACTTTAAAATCAGACTTATTTCCGCCCTTTAGCTCTTGGGACGACCTCAGATTTACCATAACTACACTATGCACGATCGGGTTCTCTGCCCGTTAGTGCGTTTGTAAGGTGAAACGAGTTTTATAAATTTAAAACTTGGTAAATAAATATTTAAAAGAAAAAAAAGCTCTTGGTTTCTAAAGCTAGAGAACATCCCATGAAATCAAGGAAGGATGTTTTGTAACATATTTCTTTGTATCTCTCCACCTATATCCGGTTATATATATATATATATATATATATATATATATATATATATATATATATATATATATATATATATATTTAAATATATGATGTTACTTTATAAATTTTAAGTATTGGGTATAATTGTGGGTATTTGTTGAAGCATAGAAAAGTTTTGGTAGTTCCGGGTATGCCTAAACGTATTTTATCACGAAACGTAAACACTTTACGCAACCAAAATAAATAAAATGAACAAAGTTAATAATCATTCTCAAAATAATTACTTAACACTTGATTGATGTAAACATTTAATTGTTTGATGCCCGTTTATATTGAATGATATTTTTTAGCTTACGGCAAAAAACAAAAGAAAAAAAATTTAACTTAATGATTTCAATTTAAAAGCAAACGCGTACAATACTTAAAGTAAATAGTGGATTTATTGACGTCGTACAATGAACCTAAAACACGGGGTGTTATATCAAATCATTCTTAACTAATATTTTTCCAATCATAAACCTTAAAGACTTAATTCCAATAATCACACATAAATCCTAAGCATCCCAGAATCAATAAACGTATGAATTAGACAACAAACAAGCATACCAAGATAATTTTCAAGCCAAATCAAGGAAGAACACATGGAAATCTCTATAATGAACATCTAGGGAACAAATATCATGCACTGAGGACTAGACACAGTTAACCAACTCATGAACACATCACTGATAACATTAAATATTTAATACTTTTTCATATCAAATTCCCACGTTTATTGCACTGCTTTATGTAATTTTGATACTTAATTCGTTTATATTCTGTATTTTAGGTAATTTTGGCAATGGAATGGAAAAGATGCGGAAAAACGGCTTTTTATATCAAAATCCGCATTATTCATGAGTTACGGCGTAATTGATAACATGATTACGACGTAACTGGTTATTACATGTGAAATTATGCTGACGAAGAAGTTACGGCCTAACAACAATAAGAGTTACGCTGTAATTAACCACTTATCATGAAGATTTGGAGATCACTTAATTATTACGAAGATTCGGTGCTGACGAGGCTTTACGGCGTAACGTCCATTATAGTTACGCCGTAATCTATTATTATGGAAATTATATGTAGCTGACAAGGGTTTTTACGGGGCAACGTGATTTTTAATTACCTCGTAACCAACAATATCTCTTAATAAAGGAAAGCCGCGTCAGGAGTATTACGGCGTAACCATGTATTGGGTTACGCCGTAAAGAATGACTCATCACAGGGACTAAAAGGGTACAAATGATATGAAATTTCATTAAAAATTACTAATTCATTATAAAGACGAGGGGCCAAACTCGCCAAGTGTTGAAACTTTAATTTTAATATAAATAATACACGAATGAAACAAGTGGAATTCATTATTCATTCGTTGGTTTTCTTTATGTTGGCGAATACAAAGAAAAAGGGAAAAAGAATAAGTAGGTAGCCTGCCTGCTTGATTCAGGTATAGTTCGGGGTTCGCCACGGGATCCAACTAGAAGATCAGGAGCATTATTTCAGCATGATTTGTACATGATTCTGATGGCCTCTATCCGTGCAACTGGAGCAAATGATTCTTCAAAATCAATGCCTTCCTCCTGACGATATCCCTTTGCAACTAACCGAGCTTTGTTTTTTAGTACATCACCATATTCATCAAGCTTCACTTTGTAGATCCACTTGAGAGCGATAACCATAACATAGATTGGGCGAGGTACTAATTCCCATACTTTAAGTCGATCAAATTCGTGAATTTCATCTTGCATGGCTTGAAACCAGCAGTCTTCTATCACGGCCATTTTGAAGTTCTTGGGTTCGACTTTGGACAGTTCAGTATGGAAACAGCACCACAAAGCATCGGATGCTAACTGTTTTCTGGTAAGAATACAGGGACGAGAGGGATTGCCAACGATGTTATCCAGAGGATGATCTTTGGTCCATCTTCTGAGATGATCTGGTGGGTAATTAACTTGGTTGGGTTCTGCTGAATTAACATTCCCAGATGATGATTGTGCCGAACCTGGATCTCCAGTATCAAGGTTATGTGAAGGATGAAGAACATCGTGATTGATTGGGGTGTCTTCGTGAGTGGGTTCTTCTGCAAGTTCTTGATGAAGCACTTGTCGACGGTGCATCTTGAGCAATCGTTGTAGACAAGGATGTACCTGGTGGAACAACTTGAGCGTTAATTTCAGTAGCAGAAGGTACTGGTTCATTGACTCGAGATTGTTCAAGGTGTTCATCAAACATTGGTTGAAATAACATTTCCAGCTCTTTATCGGTTGGAGCGAGCCCTGATTTGAGTTGTCCAGGGGACAGGATGAAGGGCTCGGGTCCTGAACTCATGCGTGCAGGAGCCATTGACTGATGCATCTCATCGAATGTGACGTGAATTGTTTCCATTAATCGACGAGTTCTCTTATTGTAGATTCTATAACCCTTCCTGCTTGGAGCATACCCAACGAAAATCCCAATGTCAGCTTTGGCTTGAAATTTGCCTAGATCTTCGCTATCATTTGTAGGATAGCACAGAGCACCAAATACGCGGAAGAATGTAAGATCAGGCTTCTTATCATGCACAAGCTCATAAGGGGTTTTGTTATGACGAGTATGAATTAGTGATCGGTTTCTGGGTACCCAAGCATAGCTACAGCTTCTGCCCAAAGAAACATGGGATCTTTCGAAGAATACTAATCCTTGTACGTGCTGCTTCCACCAGGACGATTACGTCTTTCAACAACGCCATTCATGTGAAGAGTGTTCGAGACAGACTTTGATGAAATATGCCCACACCTTCATAGTATTCGACATCACTTGGTTGACGTATACCCGTTCCGTAATCTGTTTTGGATGAATCTGACGTTTTGTTGAGCAACTGTATTTGCTTAAGAAAGATTGTGACAAACTCTGGAGTTTTATCCTTTGACTCAAGAAACTTTAACCAATGTGAATCTAGAATAGTCACCACGATGACTAAGATGTATTTCTCCCTTTAAGTACTCTGGACTCTCATTGGACCACACAGATCCATGTGAAGGGTATGAAGAACTTCCATATTTGTATTTTTAGATTTTGGCCGGTGGGAGAACTTCTTGCTTTTTCCAAGTTGACAGGCTGAGCAAAGATGATCCTTTTCAAACTTCAATCTAGGTAGACCTCTAACCAAATCTTTTCGAGCAAGATCATTTATCGTGCCGAAGTTTAAATGGTTTAAACGACGATGCCACAACCATGTATATGGATTTGGAAGCTTTGGACAGCAAGCATATCGGAGAAGACTTCATCATTTCATCCATGGATATCGTGTACAAATTGGTGCTACGACTACCTTTAAGTATGTCTGTACCATTAATATCACGAACAAAGCAAGTATGCTTTCTGAAGGCCACTTCAAGATCAGAATCACAAAATTGCCCTACAGAGAATAGATTGTGTCCAAGTCCCTCCACGTAGTATACTCTTGAGATCACACTGTCACCCATAACATAATCTCCATAACCCATGATAGCTCCTAAGTGATCATTCCCGAATCTGACTGACCCGATGAACTTTTCCACAAAATTCATGAGCTTTGAACGATTCCCCGTCATATGTTTTGAACAGCCTGAGTCCAGATACCAAAGCATGACCTGTACGACCTGCATTTGAAAACAGTCGAGTTTGGAGAGTTTGGACTTTCGGTTCCCCAATTTTTGTTGGGGTCCTGTTGGTTAGCATATAGAGTAGAACATTTCACAGAAAGCTTGGTCAAATGGCAAATTTCGCCTAAGGCAAATTTCTTTCCTGTGGGTCTCCATTGAGAACCACAATCAAGTTTTCCTAAGGTGAGTTTCGTTCCTGTGGGTCTCCATTGATAACCAATATCTGTAAATAGTTTTCCCGTAGCTTTCCAAACCCGCTTGGTCTTGTGCAAACTGTTATCAGACAGTCTGCCTTTTGGATTCCAGATCTGCTTGGTCTTGTTTAAACTGTTATCAGACATTTTGTCTTTTGGTTTCCAGATCTGCTTCTTTTTTTTCAAGACAATTCTAACGGTGGGGGTAACATTCACAGAATTCAAGATATTAACAACACACATTTCATGACTTGCAGAGTTTACACGTTTGTTACAAGTTTTGCACACAGATTCAGAATTCGAATTAATTACAACACGCTTAGAGCTAATGCTAGAATCAACCGGATTCACTTTTGTCCAAACTGACTTATTTGTCCTAAGGCGTACTTCTACTTCCTTCTTATTCTCCTTCTTAGCAGGCAGGATCCTATTTTTCTTTGTATTGCTTCTAGGCTTTGATCCGCTTGCTTCAGTGGAATCGTTTACTCCTGTAGAGGGAAGCACAGGGATATTAGTCTGTTGAACTCTCTGGTGCACTTTGTGTTTCTGTGTGTTGCTAGAAGAAGTTCCTGGTTTATCACTAAACGTAACTTGCTTTTTCCTAGTAACAGGGGTAGAGGGAGCCTTGTTATCTCTTTCATTGAAACTTTTTGGGCAAGTGCCAATCACACATTCTAACAATTCCTGAGATAACTTAGTGTATTGGCAAGCATAGTTAAGTGAATTATCCAGTGGTTTAACTACTCTAGCTTCCTCTACAATCCCCAACCGTTTCTACACTCTCCTTAAGCGCTGATATAGTTTTAAATGAGCACTCCTATTGTTCTAAGGGGCTGAGGGATGGGTTTAAGTCAATGGCATACTTGCCAGGAGCAAGACTTATGGCTTGACATATGTCACTAGTGAAAACAGGGCTCTTTGTTGTCGCAGTTGAGCTTTTTAGACTCCCAATCTCATTCACATGGTAGATGTCTTTTCACTTGTGTGTATCACGCGTGATCTTAATTGAGTCATACAATTCCTTGTAATGTTGTTTGACCTTTTCTAGTTCTACTCTGTCGCAATCATTTTGTTCAATAAGAGCAGTGACATCTAAAGCATTATAAGGCTCACGACTTCTGTCATTCACATTAGCGACTAGATCTTTCAAGTGTCTAATCACGTTATCTTTTTCTTGAATCTGATGTTCGAGATTCTTGATCTTAAAGAATGAGTTAAAATCAGAGCTATCCCTTGTGATGCTTGAGAATTTTTATTATCAAAACTTATCCTTGAGAGATGTTGATACTTTATGCAAATTTAGGTATTCCCCTTCAAGTTTTGAAATATGTTTTGACTCATCATGAACTTTAGACATGTCAGCTTTAAGATCTAGACAACGTGATTTTTCCACATCATACAGCAGTTGAGTCGACAAACAATTAACAATCAGATTCTCATTTTCAATGAGAAGGTTTTTCTTTTCAATTTCAGCACATTGCTTGTCTACAGTATTCTTGTCCACTTCGTTATTCATTTGATCAAAAATTTCTTCATTTTCTTTTAACTTCTTTAAAGGGCCTGTTTGGTACTCCAACAAAGTTTACCTGTAAGAGTTTTTTGAAAAATGGAATAACTCAGTGGAGGTAACAGCTTTTGAGTTTGCTCAAAACCTCTTTCCCCCTCATGTAATACCTGAGGGAGTGATTCTAGATTTGAGCAAGTTTTGTCAAATTCCGTAAAAAGGTTTGTTTGAGTGTACATAAAGATTAATTTTCACTGACTTTTAGTTGTAAGAATTCTGGGATCAAGCCTTGACAGAAGTATGGTGGATACACTGTCAATGCTGAAATTGGTTTTTGGGAGCTAAGGTCTCAGCCTTTTTCCTGTTGTTGTCATCTATGGACCAAAATAACTGTTCTAGGGTCAGATTTCTTTGGGGATCTAAGGTTCAAGAAAGTTCTCTTTTCGAGTAATCCTGGGAGGGGGGCAATCCTAACTTTATTTCCAAACATAGAGGGCTTTGCATTTTTTCAACAGCAATTTATTCCAAGTTATCTCAGCTAACATCACCGCGTATGCCTCTAAGTTTATTTATGACATTGCAACAGCGTGTATGATTGGTAGTGACAAGTACATGACCATTATACAGAGCATACTGAGCTTGCTTTGCACGAGCGAGACACACGGGATTTTATATCCTATTCCTACCTTGTGCTTTTCATCACAAAATGATTTAGTGGTTACACAACAATGTTAACTGTTTGAACAGACTGAACCTGTTGTATAATCTATCTTCAATCTTATCTTTTAGCCTTTTAAATCCAAAAACTCTTCAAAATTTGTCTTCTTTTTGTTTAAAATCCTTTTTCAAAAATGTTACTTCTTCTGTCTTTGACTTATAATGGTCAACTGTAGAACTAAGGAGTATTTGTGCTGAATGAAGTTCAGATTTTAAAGACGTTTCCTTTCTATTTCGGTCTGAGATAATTATTCTCATTTGTTCATCAATTTTTCGTTCTCTATCAGTTAATTCAAACTTTGCCCGTTTTTCATATTCCCCGACCAGTTCCTTATATCTCGCAAGTTCAGAGGTTACTGAGTCATTCATTACCATGTCTGGCTTATTTGTTAATCTACTTTGTACACCCTGTTCATGCATTTCATCGAGAATTGACATCAATGCATCATTTCGTACAGAAGATACATCTCTTTGAACAACATGATCTTCGTTGTCTTCCATATACTGATCATACGGAATAGTATTACTATTACTCGTATAGTCAGTATAGGAGTCAACAACGTAGTTGTGTTGTTCATCGGTTTGCATCTCGTGTACTTCATGATACTCATCTAAATGATTTACAAAGGTATCATGATCATGTACCTCAGAAGGAGTATTTGAGTCATATGATGTCCCGGCTTCATCGTAGATTAGATCTTCCGATGTGAGATTTGTCATGAACATGGTCTGTGTGATGGGACCCTCGTCAACATCAGAGTCGAATGCATCACATTCATCAGCTTCAAATACATGGTCCACATTGAGTGCCAAATCATTCTCGGGTGAATCATCCACATTATCATCTACGTTGGTAACCTGTTCTCCTGCAAGAAACAACGACTGTTCTTCATCCAGTACTGCACCACTTTCCTGGGCTTGCATTAGTAGCATCTTGTCCTTGAAGTAGTCTGAATCTTGAAGTCGCTTTGGCCTTGGACATTCTCGTGCTATGTGCCCTAGTCCATTACAGTTGTAGCACTTGATGGGTTTCGCTTGACCAGGATTGATAATGCCTCCTCTGTTCTGTCCTCCTACATTCCCAGCTACACCATTTCCTCTTGCATTGTTTCTCTGAAATGGTCTTCCTTGATTATTCGCATTGTATCTTCCACGGACATCTTGAACCACAACTTTCCCGTCCTGAACCATAGCTTTGTTCCTTGCATTAGACACGCTCTAAGTTAAATGTTTGTTTGAGGAAGATTGGGGTTTTATTTGTACGATTGATTGATGAGGGCAAGTGAGTTGGATAACTTCAATCAAGTTTTCTGTTGAAGAACTTCCTGAGTTCATTTGAAAGTTGTCAGAAGGATATGGTTCTGTTGAGGATTGAGGAGACTTGGATGATTGTGTTGGATACTGCTGAACTGAGGCGTCCGACACTAGTGCCAAAGGATCATTATTTGGTTGACCGAACCTTTCCATCATAATTCTGTTCTCATTAGCATGCACCTCATGTTGCTTTAAGTAGGCATACAACTGATCACAGTTTGACTCTTTCAAACCTCTGTTAAGTTTGACTTCAGTTATGAATCTACTCCACTCAGAAACATGTTGTTTCCAAACTTTGAGTGTAAGCTGCATCCTGGACATGTCATCTTGATGTTTCACATGTCCTTTTAATGATCTTCCGTAAACCTAACGTAGTATCTTTGAATGGTTTCTCCTTGATTTGACCAGAATGTTCGAATTCAGCGTATAACTGAGATTCCCTGTCATCCTTTGAGAAACCAGAACCTTCCAGAATCCATCTTCATGTTTTCCCAAATGTCTATTAGCGTCAGTATAGTGATTGATGAGTGAGTTATGTCCTTCTGGAATACCTTGAAGTATGATATTTGTTGCACGAATGTCAGCTTTATACCTTTCCTTTTCTTCAGCCGAAAGGTCGTTAAGGACTCTAGCACGTACTGGACCTTGTTGAACTGCACCCTCGGTTCCTCCAGTAATAACATCTGAGACCGTTCCCATCTGAAATGGTCCTTCTTTAATGGACTTTATAATATTTCATCTCCTTATCCTTTCCCTAGACAGTACAAGACGTATACGTTGTTGCAAGATATCAAAGTCTGTACTATCAAGCATTGTGGAACGTGTAATCAGAACCGGCACACTGTATGTCTTCTTGCATACTAGACATCCTTGTATTATTAGATATGATATGTTTTGATCGATCAATGAATTAGTGAGTGTACGTTAAAAGTGTGAGGTTAACGTATTCTATTTGTTTTAGTGATATTAAATCCCGAGTTTGAAATATTTCAAATTTCGAAGACAGAAGCTCAACTCGCCGCCAAAGGCTACCAAACCGCTGCAAGAAATAAGGCAACTCGCTGGTGGAATTTTAGGACAACTCGCCGAACACAACTCGCTGCCAAGCAACCCGCCGCGAAGAGATAAGACAATCGCCGGGAATTTTTAAGCAACTCGGCCTAAGCCAACTCGCTTGCCAAGCAACCGCCGCAAAGAATATTTTAAATCAATCGCCGTAGAGTTTTCAAACCGCCAGAGTTTCCTTAAGAAATTTGCTATTTAAAATATTCAACCCGCTGATAACCTGTTCAAACCGCTGGTAAGCAAACCGCTGCGTAGTAACAACTCGCCTCTTTGAGCAACTCGCCGCCTGTTCAAACCGCTGGTAACCAACTCGCTGCGTAGTAACAACTCGCCTCTTTGAGCAACTCGCCACCTAAGCAACCCGCCGTGTGTCAGAGGGTTGGTAACCTACTTAATAAAATAATATTTTTCAGCAAACCGCCGTGAAGAAATTCTGGCAACTCTCCACGAAGAACAACGACGTTTTTCACACAAAATCACCTATAAAATCACCTTTTGAAACGATTTAATGCTTGATTTCTTTTGCACAACACAATACCATAAGGTAATAGCTACTAGAAACACCCAAACTTTATCAATACAAACAACAAAATTCGGAGATCTTAAAAAAACGAGCTAGTGCCTTCAAAGGTACACTTTTCGATCTAAATCAAGCAAGAAATCGCACATACACACGATCTAATCATCCCATTAGCTCTGATACCAATTGTGGTATATCCTATATCATAACACGGGTCTTTCCTTGGATTGGCTAGTATTCTAGAGTAGAGAAATCACTTGAGAGAGAATATCTAGATAGAGAGTGGTTTTTTCTATGAAAAGTAAATTAATACTAGCTGCCTCTTCAAATTGGAAAAGGCCTATATATAGTACTTACAATATACCGGGTATTCGTACCCGACTTAAAACCGAAAAACGTACTATTAACTATTAAACTACGAGCTATAATAAACAGTAAAATATAAGGGGTGACCGAGTCTTTTTCTAATATCTAACAATAAGTTTTAGGAATAGTTGGGATTAATCACTACAACCTGGATATCCTACCTCCTATACGATTTGGACTGAGTCAGAATCGCAGGAAGTATATGATAGACTAAATATACCTATTCAAGTCTATCGACCTTCGAAACCACTAATCAAACAAGAATTAGACATTGCACTTGAGAACATCCCATGAAAACCTTAAACCAATCCTTCAAATAACCTTAGGTTATCTTAGATATCATGTAGGAATGTGTGTAAATGTTGTAAATAAATTTTGGTATGGATTTGGTATGTATTTGAGTTTGGTCGTGGGTTATGGAGGCAAAAGGGAGAGAATGGTGAAGTTTTTCTTTGTAAAATGAGAGTGTATGAGTTCTATGTTACTTGTACTCTATACTTATTAACATGGACTAGTCAAAGACCTCTTGGAAAGTCTAAGACATAAAGAGTGAAATAAGGAAATCTCATGGTCAATTTCACTATTAGAGTTAGTAAGAAAAAAAAGCTCTTGGTTCCTAAAATTAGAGAACATCCCATGAAATAAAGGAAGAATGTTTTGTAACATATTTCTTTGTATCTCTCCACCTATATCCGGTAAATATAAATCTAAAATATATATAATATATAGTGGTGTTTCCTTTATAAAATTTAAGTATATGGGTAAATTTGGGTATATATTGAAGCAATAAAAGTTTTGGTGTGTTTCCATGGTATGCCTAAGTAATTTATCGCATAACGAAAACACTTTACGCAACCAATAAAAATAAAAGGAAAAAAGTTAATAATCATCCTCAAAATAATTACTTAACACTTGCTTGATGTAAACATTTAATTGTTTGATGCCCGTTTACATTGAACGATAATTTTTAGCTTACGCGATTGAACTTAATGATTTCAATTTAAAAGCAAACGTGTACAATACTACAAGTAAATAATGGATTTATTGACGTCGTACAATGACTCTAAAGCACGGGGTGTTATATCAAATCATTCTTAACTAAGATTTTTCCAATCATAAACCTTAAAGACTTAATTCCAATAATCATACATCAATCCTAAGCATCTCAGAATCAATAAACGTAAGAATTAGACAACAAACGAGCATACCAAGATAATTTTCAAGCCAAATCAAGGAAGAACACATGGCAATCTCTAAAATGAACATCTAGGGAACAAATATCAAGCACTGAGGACTAGACACAGTTAACCAACTCATGAAATACATCACTGATAACATTAAATATTTAATACTTTTTCATATCAAATTCCCACGTTTATTGCACTGCTTTATGTTATTTTGATACTTAATTCGTTTATATTCTGTATTTTAGTTAATTTTGATAATAGAACAGAAAAGATGCGGAAAAACAGTTTTTATATCAAAATCCGCATTATTCATGAGTTACAGCGTAATTGATAACATGATTACACCGTAACCGGTTATTACATATGAAATTATGCTGACAAAGAAGTTACGGCGTAACAACAATAAGAGTTACGCCGTAATTAACCACTTATTACGAAGATTTATAAGATCACTTAATTATTACGAAGATTCGGTGCTGACGAGGCTTTACGGCATAACGTCCATTATAGTTACGCCGTAATCTATTATTATGGAAATTATATGGTTGCTGACTAAGGGTTACGGCGCAACGTGATTTTTAATTACGCCGTAACCAACAATATCTCTTAATAAAGGAAAGCCGCGTCAGGAGTATTACGGCGTAACCATGTATTGGGTTACGCCGTAAAGAATGACTCATCACAGGGACTAAAGGGGTACAAATGATACGAAGTTTCATTAAAAATTACTAATTCATTATAAAGATGAGGGGCCAAACTCGCCAAGTGTTGAAACTTCAATTTTAATATAAATAATACACGAATGAAACAAGTGGAATTCATTATTCATTCGTTGGTTTTCTTTATCTTGGCGAATACAAAGAAAAAGGGAAAAAGAATAAGTAGGTAGCCTGTCTGCTTGATTCAGGTATAGTTCGGGGTTCGCCACGGGATCCAACTAGAAGATCAGGAGCATTATTTCAGCATGATTTGTACATGATTCCTCAACAATTACAGTTTGATTTCAATTAATTATTTTTAATAATTTATTTGGTCTCAGCTTAATTTTGTTGATGCTTGATATTTATTATGTTTAGTTTTACTCTTGTCATTTAATTTATTAATTATTCTTTGGTTAA
The DNA here is from genome assembly GCA_026074375.1 of Tanacetum coccineum. Taxonomy (NCBI): domain Eukaryota; kingdom Viridiplantae; phylum Streptophyta; class Magnoliopsida; order Asterales; family Asteraceae; genus Tanacetum; species Tanacetum coccineum. Next base: position 112,580 of record BQNB010000907.1, on the reverse strand, counting down.
TTATTTTTGATCTCTTTGTCTGACTGTTGTTTCGTTAGATATTCCTTGACTATTGTGTAACCCTGGGTTTTGGTAGTACGGGTGGTTTGGACCTTGCTCGCTGCATTATTAAATTATCATGTCACTATGGGATCCATCGGGTACTAGGGAGGATCTATGAATCCGTCCCTTGTGTAGGAACTAACCGGTCTTCATACTTATCACTCAATATACTTAAAAAGCACAGAAACTCTTTCAGATGGAGTTAATAATCTGTATAGTCTATTAGATAAGTTTTGGGAATAGTTGGGATTAATCACTACAACCTAGATATCCTACCTCCTATACGATTTAGACTGAGTCAAAATCGCAGGAAGTATATGATAGACTAAATATACCTATTCAAGTCTATCGACCTTCGAAACCACTAATAAAACAAGAATTAGACATTGCACTTGAGAACATCCCATGAAAACCTTAAACCGTGAGCAATCGTTGTAGACAAGGATGTACCTGGTGGAACAACTTGAGCGTTAATTTCAGTAGCAGAAGGTACTGGTTCATTGACTCGAGATTGTTCAAGGTGTTCATCAAACATTGGTTGAAATAACATTTCCAGCTCTTTATCGGTTGGAGCGAGCCCTGATTTGAGTTGTCCAGAGGACAGGATGAAGGGCTCGGGACCTGAACTCATGCGTGCAGGAGCCATTGACTGATGCATCTCATCGAATGTGACGTGAATTGTTTCCATTAATCTACGAGTTCTCTTATTGTAGATTCTATAACCCTTCCTGCTTGGAGCATACCCAACGAAAATCCCAATGTCAGCTTTGGCTTGAAATTTGCCTAGATCTTCGCTATCATTTGTAGGATAGCACAGAGCACCAAATACGCGGAAGAATGTAAGATCAGGCTTCTTATCATGCACAAGCTCATAAGGGGTTTTGTTATGACGAGTATGAATTAGTGATCGGTTTCTGGGTACCCAAGCATAGCTACAGCTTCTGCCCAAAGAAACATGGGATCTTTCGAAGAATACTAATCCTTGTACGTGCTGCTTCCACCAGGACGATTACGTCTTTCAACAACGCCATTCATGTGAAGAGTGTTCGAGACAGACTTTGATGAAATATGCCCACACCTTCATAGTATTCGACATCACTTGGTTGACGTATACCCGTTCCGTAATCTGTTTTGGATGAATCTGACGTTTTGTTGAGCAACTGTATTTGCTTAAGAAAGATTGTGACAAACTCTGGAGTTTTATCCTTTGACTCAAGAAACTTTAACCAATGTGAATCTAGAATAGTCACCACGATGACTAAGATGTATTTCTCCCTTTAAGTACTCTGGACTCTCATTGACCCACACAGATCCATGTGAAGGGTATAAAGAACTTCCATATTTGTATTTTCAGATTTTGGCCGGTGGGAGAACTTCTTGCTTTTTCCAAGTTGACAGGCTGAGCAAAGATGATCCTTTTCAAACTTCAATCTAGGTAGACCTCTAACCAGATCTTTTCGAGCAAGATCATTTATCGTGCCAAAGTTTAAATGGTTTAAACGACGATGCCACAACCATGATTTGGATTTGGAAGCTTTGGACAGCAAGCATATCGGAGAAGACTTCATCATTTCATCCATGGATATCGTGTACAAATTGGTGCTACGACTACCTTTAAGTATGTCTGTACCATTAATATCACGAACAAAGCAAGTATGCTTTCTGAAGGCCACTTCAAGATCAGAATCACAAAATTGCCCTACAGAGAATAGATTGTGTCCAAGTCCCTCCACGTAGTATACTCTTGAGATCACACTGTCACCCATAACATAATCTCCATAACCCATGATAGCTCCTAAGTGATCATTCCCGAATCTGACTGACCCGATGAACTTTTCCACAAAATTCATGAGCTTTGAACGATTCCCCGTCATATGTTTTGAACAGCCTGAGTCCAGATACCAAAGCATGACCTGTACGACCTGCATTTGAAAACAGTCGAGTTTGGAGAGTTTGGACTTTCGGTTCCCCAATTTTTGTTGGGGTCCTGTTGGTTAGCATATAGAGTAGAACATTTCACAGAAAGCTTGGTCAAATGGCAAATTTCGCCTAAGGCAAATTTCTTTCCTGTGGGTCTCCATTGAGAACCACAATCAAGTTTTCCTAAGGTGAGTTTCGTTCCTGTGGGTCTCCATTGATAACCAATATCTGTAAATAGTTTTCCCGTAGCTTTCCAAACCCGCTTGGTCTTGTGCAAACTGTTATCAGACAGTCTGCCTTTTGGATTCCAGATCTGCTTGGTCTTGTTTAAACTGTTATCAGACATTTTGTCTTTTGGTTTCCAGATCTGCTTCTTTTTTTTCAAGACAATTCTAACGGTGGGGGTAACATTCACAGAATTCAAGATATTAACAACACACATTTCATGACTTGCAGAGTTTACACGTTTGTTACAAGTTTTGCACACAGATTCAGAATTCGAATTAATTACAACACGCTTAGAGCTAATGCTAGAATCAACCGGATTCACTTTTGTCCAAACTGACTTATTTGTCCTAAGGCGTACTTCTACTTCCTTCTTATTCTCCTTCTTAGCAGGCAGGATCCTATTTTTCTTTGTATTGCTTCTAGGCTTTGATCCGCTTGCTTCAGTGGAATCGTTTACTCCTGTAGAGGGAAGCACAGGGATATTAGTCTGTTGAACTCTCTGGTGCACTTTGTGTTTCTGTGTGTTGCTAGAAGAAGTTCCTGGTTTATCACTAAACGTAACTTGCTTTTTCCTAGTAACAGGGGTAGAGGGAGCCTTGTTATCTCTTTCATTGAAACTTTTTGGGCAAGTGCCAATCACACATTCTAACAATTCCTGAGATAACTTAGTGTATTGGCAAGCATAGTTAAGTGAATTATCCAGTGGTTTAACTACTCTAGCTTCCTCTACAATCTCCCTAACCGTTTCTACACTCTCCTTAAGCGCTGATATAGTTTTAAATGAGCACTCCTATTGTTCTAAGGGGCTGAGGGATGGGTTTAAGTCAATGGCATACTTGCCAGGAGCAAGAACTTTTGGTTTGACATAGTCACTAGTGAAACAAGGCTCTTTGTTTCGCAGTTGAGCTTTTAGACTCTCAATCTCATTCAACATGGTAGATGTCTTTTCACTTGTGTGAGCACGCGTGATCTTAATTGAGTCATACAATTCCTTGTAATGTTGTTTGACCTTTTCTAGTTCTACTCTGTCGCAATCATTTTGTTCAATAAGAGCAGTGACATCTAAAGCATTATAAGGCTCACGACTTCTGTCATTCACATTAGCGACTAGATCTTTCAAGTTTCTAATCACGATAACTTTTTCGTTGAATCTGATGTTCGAGATTCTTGATCTTAAAGAATGAGTTAAAATCAGAGCTATCCCTTGTGATGCTTGAGAATTTTTATTATCAAAACTTATCCTTGAGAGATGTTGATACTTTATGCAAATTTAGGTATTCCCTTTCAAGTTTTGAAATATGTTTTGACTCATCATGAACTTTAGACATGTCAGCTTTAAGATCTAGACAACGTGATTTTTCCACATCATACAGCAGTTGAGTCGGCAAACAATTAACAATCAAATTCTCATTTTCAATGAGAAGGTTTTTCTTTTCAATTTCAGCACATTGCTTGTCTACAGTATTCTTGTCCACTTCGTTATTCATTTGATAAAAATTTCTTCATTTTCTTTTAACTTCTTTAAAGGGCCTGTTTGGTACTCCAACAAAGTTTACCTGTAAGAGTTTTTTGAAAAATGGAATAACTCAGTGGAGGTAACAGCTTTTGAGTTTGCTCAAAACCTCTTTCCCCCTCATGTAATACCTGAGGGAGTGATTCTAGATTTGAGCAAGTTTTGTCAAATTCCGTAAAAAGGTTTGTTTGAGTGTACATAAAGATTAATTTTCACTGACTTTTAGTTGTAAGAATTCTGGGATCAAGCCTTGACAGAAGTATGGTGGATACACTGTCAATGCTGAAATTGGTTTTGGAGCTAAGGTCTCAGCCTTTTTCCTGTTGTTGTCATCTATGGACCAAAATATCTGTTCTAGGGTCAGATTTCTTTGGGGAGCAAAGGTTCAAGAAAGTTCTCTTTTCGAGTAATCCTGGGAGGGGGGCAATCCTAACTTTATTTCCAAACATAGAGGGCTTTGCATTTTTTCAACAGCAATTTATTCCAAGTTATCTCAGCTAACATCACCGCGTATGCCTCTAAGTTTATTTATGACATTGCAACAGCGTGTATGATTGGTAGTGACAAGTACATGACCATTATACAGAGCATACTGAGCTTGCTTTGCACGAGCGAGACATACGGGATTTTTATAGCCTATTGCTACCTTGTGCTTTTCATCATAAAATGATTTTGGTTTACACAACATGTGAACTGTTTGAACAGACTGATCCTGTTTGTATAATCTATCTTCAATCTTATCTTTTAGCCTTTTTAAGTCCAAAAACTCTTCAAGGAATTTGTCTTCTTTTTGTTTAAAATCCTTTTTCAAAAATGTTACTTCTTCTGTCTTTGACTTATAATGGTCAACTGTAGAACTAAGGAGTATTTGTGCTGAATGAAGTTCAGATTTTAAAGACGTTTCCTTTCTATTTCGGTCTGAGATAATTATTCTCATTTGTTCATCAATTTTTCGTTCTCTATCAGTTAATTCAAACTTTGCCCGTTTTTCATATTCCCCGACCAGTTCCTTATATCTCGCAAGTTCAGAGGTTACTGAGTCATTCATTACCATGTCTGGCTTATTTGTTAATCTACTTTGTACACCCTGTTCATGCATTTCATCGAGAATTGACATCAATGCATCATTTCGTACAGAAGATACATCTCTTTGAACAACATGATCTTCGTTGTCTTCCATATACTGATCATACGGAATAGTATTACTATTACTCGTATAGTCAGTATAGGAGTCAACAACGTAGTTGTGTTGTTCATCGGTTTGCATCTCGTGTACTTCATGATACTCATCTAAATGATTTACAAAGGTATCATGATCATGTACCTCAGAAGGAGTATTTGAGTCATATGATGTCCCGGCTTCATCGTAGATTAGATCTTCCGATGTGAGATTTGTCATGAACATGGTCTGTGTGATGGGACCCTCGTCAACATCAGAGTCGAATGCATCACATTCATCAGCTTCAAATACATGGTCCACATTGAGTGCCAAATCATTCTCGGGTGAATCATCCACATTATCATCTACGTTGGTAACCTGTTCTCCTGCAAGAAACAACGACTGTTCTTCATCCAGTACTGCACCACTTTCCTGGGCTTGCATTAGTAGCATCTTGTCCTTGAAGTAGTCTGAATCTTGAAGTCGCTTTGGCCTTGGACATTCTCGTGCTATGTGCCCTAGTCCATTACAGTTGTAGCACTTGATGGGTTTCGCTTGACCAGGATTGATAATGCCTCCTCTGTTCTGTCCTCCTACATTCCCAGCTACACCATTTCCTCTTGCATTGTTTCTCTGAAATGGTCTTCCTTGATTATTCGCATTGTATCTTCCACGGACATCTTGAACCACAACTTTCCCGTCCTGACCATAGCTTTGTTTCCTTGCATAGACACGCTCTAAGTTAAATGTTTGTTTGAGGAAGATTGGGGTTTTATTTGTACGATTGATTGATGAGGGCAAGTGAGTTGGATAACTTTCAATCAAGTTTTCTGTTGAAGAACTTCCTGAGTTCATTTGAAAGTTGTCAGAAGGATATGGTTCTGTTGAGGATTGAGGAGACTTGGATGATTGTGTTGGATACTGCTGAACTGAGGCGTCCGACACTAGTGCCAAAGGATCATTATTTGGTTGACCGAACCTTTCCATCATAATTCTGTTCTCATTAGCATGCACCTCATGTTGCTTTAAGTAGGCATACAACTGATCACAGTTTGACTCTTTCAAACCTCTGTTAAGTTTGACTTCAGTTATGAAATCTACTCCACTCTGAAACATGTTGTTTCCAAACTTTGAGTGTAAGCTGCATCCTGGACATGTCATCTTGATGTTTCACATGTCCTTTTAATGATCTTCCGTAAACCTAACGTAGTATCTTTGAATGGTTTCTCCTTGATTTGACCAGAATGTTCGAATTCAGCGTATAACTGAGATTCCCTGTCATCCTTTGAGAAACCAGAACCTTCCAGAATCCATCTTCATGTTTTCCCAAATGTCTATTAGCGTCAGTATAGTGATTGATGAGTGAGTTATGTCCTTCTGGTATACCCTGAAGTAGGATATTTGTTGCACGAATGTCAGCTTTATACCTTTCCTTTTCTTCAGCCGAAAGGTCGTTAAGGACTCTAGCACGTACTGGACCTTGTTGAACTGCACCCTCGGTTCCTCCAGTAATAACATCTGAGACCGTTCCCATCTGAAATGGTCCTTCTTTAATGGACTTCATAATATTTCATCTCCTTATCCTTTCCCTAGACAGTACAAGACGTATACGTTGTTGCAAGATATCAAAGTCTGTACTATCAAGCATTGTGGAACGTGTAATCAGAACCGGCACACTGTATGTCTTCTTGCATACAGACATCTTGTATTATTATGATATGATATGTTTTGATCGATCAATGATTAGTGAGTGTACGTTAAAAGTGGTGAGGTTAACGTATTCGTATTTTGTTTTAGTGATATTAAATCCCGAGTTTGAAATATTTCAAATTTCGAAGACAGAAGCTCAACTCGCCGCCAAAGGCTACCAAACCGCTGCAAGAAATAAGGCAACTCGCTGGTGGAATTTTAGGACAACTCGCCGAACACAACTCGCTGCCAAGCAACCCGCCGCGAAGAGATAAGACAACTCGCCGGTGGAATTTTAAGGCAACTCGCCGAAGTCAACTCGCTGCCAAGCAACCCGCCGCGAAGAATATTTTAATCAAACCGCCGTAGAGTTTTTAAACCGCCAGAGTTTCCTTAAGAAATTTGCTATTTAAAATATTCAACCCGCTGATAACCTGTTCAAACCGCTGGTAAGCAAACCGCTGCGTAGTAACAACTCGCCTCTTTGAGCAACTCGCCGCCTGTTCAAACCGCTGGTAACCAACTCGCTGCGTAGTAACAACTCGCCTCTTTGAGCAACTCGCCACCTAAGCAACCCGCCGTGTGTCAGAGGGTTGGTAACCTACTTAATAAAATAATATTTTTCAGCAAACCGCCGTGAAGAAATTCTGGCAACTCTCCACGAAGAACAACGACGTTTTTCACACAAAATCACCTATAAATCACCCTTTTGAACGATTTTGCTTGATTTCTTTTGCACAACACAATACCATAAGGTAATAGCTACTAGAAACACCCAAACTTTATCAATACAAACAACAAAATTCGGAGATCTTAAAAAAACGAGCTAGTGCCTTCAAAGGTACACTTTTCGATCTAAATCAAGCAAGAAATCGCACATACACACGATCTAATCATCCCATTAGCTCTGATACCAATTGTGGTATATCCTATATCATAACACGGGTCTTTCCTTGGATTGGCTAGTATTCTAGAGTAGAGAAATCACTTGAGAGAGAATATCTAGATAGAGAGTGGTTTTTTCTATGAAAAGTAAATTAATACTAGCTGCCTCTTCAAATTGGAAAAGGCCTATATTTAGACTTACAATATACCGGGTATTCGTACCCGACTTAAAACCGAAAAACGTACTATTAACTATTAAACTACGAGCTATAATAAACAGTAAAATACAAGGGGTGACCGAGTCTTTTTCTAATATCTAACAATAAGTTTTAGGAATAGTTGGGATTAATCACTACAACCTGGATATCCTACCTCCTATACGATTTGGACTGAGTCAGAATCGCAGGAAGTATATGATAGACTAAATATACCTATTCAAGTCTATCGACCTTCGAAACCACTAATAAAACAAGAATTAGACATTGCACTTGAGAACATCCCATGAAAACCTTAAACCGATCCTTCAAATCACCTTAGGTTATCTTAGATATCATGTAGGAATGTGTGTAAATGTTGTAAATAAATTTTGGTATGGATTTGGTATGTATTTGGGTTTGGCCGTGGGTTATGGAGGCAAAAGGGATAGAATGGTGAAGTTTTTCTTTGTAAAATGAGAGTGTATGAGTTCTATGTTACTTGTACTCTATACTTATTAACATGGACTAGTCAAAGACCTCTTGGAAAGTCTAAGACACAAAGAGTGAAATAAGGAAGTCTCATGGTCAATTTCACTATTAGAGTTAGTAAGAAAAAAAAGCTCTTGGTTTCTAAAGCTAGAGAACATCCCATGAAATCAAGGAAGGATGTTTTGTAACATATTTCTTTGTATCTCTCCACCTATATCCGGTAAATATAAATCTAAAATATATATAATATATAGTGGTGTTTCCTTTATAAAATTTAAGTATATGGGTAAATTTGGGTATATATTGAAGCAATAAAAGTTTTGGTGTGTTTCCATGGTATGCCTAAAAGTATTTTATCGCGAAACGTAAACACTTTACGCAACCAAAAAAAATAAAATGAACAAAGTTAATAATCATCCTCAAAATAATTACTGAACACTTGCTTGATGTAAACATTTAATTGTTTGGTGCCCGTTTATATTGAACGATGTTTTTTAGCTTACGCGATTTAACTTAATGATTTCAATTTAAAAGCAAACGCGTACAATACTAAAAGTAAATAGTGGATTTATTAACGTCGTACAATGAAGCTAAAACACGGGGTGTTATATCAAATCATTCTTAACTAATATTTTTCCAATCATAAACCTTAAAGACTTAATTTCAATAATCACACATAAATCCTAAGCATCCCAGAATTAATAAACGTAAGAATTACACAACAAACAAGCATACCAAGATAATTTTCAAGCCAAATCAAGGAAGAACACATGGCAATCTCTATAATGAACATCTAGGGAACAAATATCAAGCACTGAGGACTAGACACAGTTAACCAACTCATGAAATACATCACTGATAACATTAAATATTTAATACTTTTTCATATCAAATTCCCACGTTTATTGCACTGCTTTATGTTATTTTGATACTTAATTCGTTTATATTCTGTATTTTAGTTAATTTTGATAATAGAACAGAAAAGATGCGGAAAAACAGTTTTTTATATCAAAATCCGCATTATTCATGAGTTACGGCGTAATTGATAACATGATTACACCGTAACCGGTTATTACATGTGAAATTATGCTGACAAAGAAGTTACGGCGTAACAACAATAAGAGTTACGCCGTAATTAACCACTTATTACGAAGATTTAGAAGATCACTTAATTATTACGAAGATTCGGTGCTGACGAGGCTTTACGGCATAACGTCCATTACAGTTATGTTGTAATCTATTATTACGGAAATTATATGGTTGCTGACTAAGGGTTACGGGGCAACGTGATTTTTAATTACGTCGTAACCAACAATATCTCTTAATGAAAGAAAGCCGCATCAGGAGTATTACGGCGTAACCATGTATTGGGTTACGCCGTAAAGAATGACTCATCACATGGACTAAAGGGGTACAAATGATTCGAAGTTTCATTAAAAATTACTAATTCATTATAAAGATGAGGGGTCAAACTCGCCAAGTGTTGAAACTTTAATTTTAATATAAATAATACACGAATGAAACAAGTGGAATTCATTATTCATTCGTTGGTTTTCTTTATCTTGGCGAATACAAAGAAAAAGGGAAAAAGAATAAGTAGGTAGCCTGCCTGCTTGATTCAGGTATAGTTCGGGGTTCGCCACGGGATCCAACTAGAAGATCAGGAGCATTATTTCAGCATGATTTGTACATGATTCCTCAACAATTACAGTTTGATTTCAATTAATTATTTTTAATAATTTATTTGGTCTCAGCTTAATTTTGTTGATGCTTGATATTTATTATGTTTAGTTTTACTCTTGTCATTTAATTTATTAATTATTCTTTGGTTAATTATTTTTGATCTCTTTGTCTCACTGTTGTTTCGTTAGATATTCCTTGACTATTGTGTAACCCTGGGTTTTGGTAGTATGGGTGGTTTGGACATTGCTTGCCGCATTATTAGATTATCATGTCACTATGGGATCCATCAGGTACTAGGGAGGATCTATGAATCCGTCCCTAGTGTAGGAACTAACCGGTCTTTATACTTATCACTCAATATACTTAAAAAGCACAGAAACTCTTTCAGATGGGGTTAATAATCTTTATAGTCTATCAGATGGGTTTGGCCGTGGGTCATGGAGGCAAAATGGAGAGAATGGTGAAGTTTTTCTTTGTAAAATGAGAGTGTATGAGTTCTATGTTACTTGTACTCTATACTTATTAACATGGGTATATCTTTTAAAGTTGAAGGACCAAAGTCGTAAAAATGCAAACTTCAAGGGCCTAATTGCAATTTTCCAAACCCTAAGGTCTAAAATATAACATTTTGAAAAAGTATAAAATCTTGTTTAAAACCTTACAAGACATAACTTTAATTGACGCTTCTCGTGCTTAACATTTCCAGATATTGATAAAAACGATTTAAAACCGATTATATCATATCACAATACTAGGGAGCTTCATATTAAGGAGTTTCATCTTGGTATTACGTTTCTGACGAGTTTGGGTTTACGATTTAAAGGCCATAGCTCCTCAAACGTTTACTGAACTGACTTATGAATTATGATGGCTTCGAACGATGATACAATAATTCAAACTCTTCTAATCAAACTCATAACCTCTTAAAACTAAAGTTCTAGAGTACAATCTTCCTAAGACTCAACATATTTACTCAGGTTGCGTGACGTGGCTATTTACTATCATTTTGCTATATCAACTTTCCCTGGTTAAGATTGTTATAAGGTCGTCAGCTTTCATTTTGGAATATATATATTCATCTACCTATCAGGTGAGATTATAATCCTCGCCTATACTTATATACATGTTTTATAAACCGCCGAGGGGGATACATGCTTGTTACAAACTACTTTTAACCTTACTTGTTTTATATTTTAAACAAATGTGATTACTTTCAAAGACTTATACATGCTTAAACCAGGAATACAAGTGTTTTTACAAGTTATATGCTATCTTGATACGCTATTACAGCTACTGTCTAAGTTACATTATGCCAAAAGTCCCTCATTATCATGGACCATTAATCACTTATGAGTGAACGCAAAATATTGTGGATAGATCTTTCGGGAATTGACGAATCTGTTTGTGTTATGCCAGATCGGAAACAAAAACACACGTATTTGTATTTCATTTGGTATATGACAATTACCTACATCGAGGCTATTATTCTAATTATATATACTCAATATCATTTTGGGTATATATATTACACTAGTCAGTTTGTGTGCCATGAGCTTAGACCAGACTATACTATACAAGACATGACCAAACAGACCAAGTAATACACTATTACTATGATAATTACATTCGTTGTAATTATTACAAATAACGGGTATATAATAACGTGACCCAAGATCATAACAATTAACATTTTTCATATAATTGTGTTTGTACAATTATTACACTATGACTTGTATTCAAACTGTTTATCAATCACCTATGAATTTCACTCAACCTTTGTGTTGACTTTTTAGCATGTTTATCTCTGGTTATTGAGCAATATATGGCACGGAGTGACATGGACTCGAAGATGGCTAAAACTTGTTATTCTTCACATTGTATGTAATTAGATTTTGGGACCTGCCTTTGTAAAACTCTGATTTGAAATGAATAATAACATATCTTTTGAAGAAACATCTCTTTTGGGTCGTTTTCTATGATTATGATAGATGTTTACGTGAAGTAATACCACAGATAGCTTCGCTGCTATATTGTAAAAATAGGCGGTGTTAAGATTGGTATCAGCGCCAGGGTTATAGAGAACAAGGTCAAAACATTAAATATACAACCACATTTCTTTTTCAGCCATTCCAAGTCCTCGTGCACTACATTCGGATCGTATGTAAAAGATACTAACCTTATACTATTAAATAACTTATGTTATTTAAAAAAAAACTTGGTTGTTAATAGAACGATGTCTTCTCCCAACCGCTCTACTTCCGATATTGAGGATACTTTTTCCTCTATGAATATTCTTAACTATATTTCGGTTTCATCGGATTATTTCCCAGCTTCAGCAAGAAGCAGTTCTTTTAACTATTCGGAAAACTCTACTGATAATATGATCCCATCGGTATTCTCATCTTTCTACAATAATCCTTGTTTGAAGGACGTACAAGCATTTTATGCTAAGGAATTACCTATTTCATCACCAGATCTTATTACTGCACCAGCTATTTTGACTCCATCTCTGGTATTACCACCATCATTACTATTTAATCCTCGATATTTCTTTATTCCTGAAGAACTATTTTACCACCAAAGAAGGAATACCTTTTCCTCTGTTCTTCCTCAACTATGTTATCTAATTCATCCTGGAATCAAACCTGTGATTTGGTATCACCATCTTCTTCAATTTATTTATCCTTACCCTACATTGATATTTTAATAGGAAAAAGTTCAATTAGACTGCTTCAGAAACATCTAGGAACAAATCGAAAATATTTTGAATTACTTAGATGAACTCTCTTTTCACCACATTGAGAAAATGGAAGAAGGACGTATCAATGGTAACGAACTAAAGATTGAACTTGAGAGAGTTCGCACTCAGATTATCAGACTTCAAAAGAAGTGGTTAGGGCAAAAGGATAAGATTGCCTTTGCTCACTACAAAATTTCCTATCTTGAACAAATCATTAAGAAAATCCAATCTCGACACCAAACGGATCAGGAAGATCTTTAGGATGTCATCTACTAACAAACCCTTAGACTAGTTATAGCTTTATCTTAGCCATGGGATGTGTGGTATAAATAAAAACGCTTGTTCTATCTTGGTCTATTGTACAGTAAGAAGGCAAGTTATTTCTAAAAGTCAATCCCGTTTGTATTTATTGTTTCCAACTTTCATCATCATCTCCATCATTTGTATCATTATCTCCATCTTCATGAATCATACCATAACCTCTAAGTGCTTAAAATTCAAAAATAAGCATTACTCTTTAAGCATTTTAAGCATCACATTTTCTTTTAAGTATTACCTTCCAAAACTTATGATGTCATTCTTACTACGTGTTATCTTATGTTGATAGAATGCCTCCCAAAAGGACGTCAAATCTGAAACACCGGGCCATAACTTTAGCTGCCATCCAGCAACTTAATTTAATGATGGTGTAATTAAACACATACCAACAACACACATCTTTTGTAAAATACTATACGTTTATAAAAAGAATATAATTATGTGTGTGTGTGTTAGAACAATGCAAGCACAAGCAAAGTTTAAAAAATATATTTTCTTTTACTTAATTACCAATGTATTAATACAATCTTTTATTTTGTTTAACCAACCCAAGATCAAACAATGCAAGATGATGAAAATATTTAGACATTTTGTTGGAAGAGAGATAATGTGTTGGAAATATTTTAATGATGGGTTTTAACATATGATCTTAGGACATTATTTTTCCACACACTTGACAAACTATTAAACTCTCATTCCTAAGTGGGTTACTACACTCAAAATGATCTACAAGATGTTTATGTAACACTTGTAAATATAGTGATCTATGCCTATATGCAATGCACAAACAATTTTGCAACTTAACGCAAGAAATCTAGCGTAATTCCTATTAGGCATAATCCGAAAAACTAGTAACATACAAATAGCATACATGGCACATGTGTTTAGATATATGATTAGCTCAATTACAAATAGTAATGATTACTTATTAATATCTATTAACCAAGTTGAAACAAAAGTAAACACACATAATCATCTAGCATACACATAAGGATATTCGTCGTTGTTTTGTGTATTAGATATAACGATGTATACTTAGCTTGATTTGATTTGAAAATAAAATAGTTCCTCCCCATTTTAAAAATTAATTAAGATCAATATTTTGAAAGAACAAATACACTATCTTTCAAAGATATATCAATTAGAAATGCCCGACTCAAAGGAAAAAGTAAAATACAAGTTTTACGTTAAAACGGAACTCAAAATTTTGACCACTATGTAGTATTTTGCATTTCTGACTTATTTAAGTTTAGAATGAAGACTTGGAAGTATTTTTAAATGAAAGTAGACTCAATTCTTTCGAAATGGTGGGTGGCACGCCTTCTAAGAACTTACGGTTGATTTTATATGATTTTTCGAAGTTTGCCAAATTCTGCTGAAACAGACAGGCGGCCCCCATAAAGGTGACGGCCCCCAGATATATTAGGGGGCCGCCCAGACATTTATGGGATGATTTATATTGTGTTCGGTCACGAAGCTCCTCTTCGACTACTACCACTCCCCTAGTACCAACACGAGAGTTACTTTCACTAATCATAAGCACCCTTCGGTAAGAAAACCGTATACCAAAGCTTAAAATTATTTGTCCGCACCAAGATAGGATGTCGAGTTCTTCTTCGGGTACAACCAAACCCGTTATGTTTTATGACCCAACATAACAAACCTTGTGTTTTATGGCCTAAACACATAAACCGCGTCGCTTACATTATTTTTCGACACTAAGCTAGATGTCGAGTCCTAATCTTAGCTAGAACCAATCTACCACTTCACCAATGTATTTTAAGGCCTAAAATACTAACCAACCCATAATCAACCCATCCAAATATATACATCATTTGGATCTACACACTACTAAAGATTGGAAGACATGGACTCGATCTATATGTAACAAATGTTACAAATGGACTAACTAGACTACATAACTTTGGATCTTGAAGATGACCGAAGTTCTTCTCTTGCACTTGAGGAAAGGAGGAAAGGATAGAAGATTTGATCACATTTAAACAAGATTAACCAAGTTGAATGATCAAAGATTTAGAGAGATTTAGTGAGATCTAGAGAGAGAAAGAACTAAAAGAAAATCATGCAAAAGGGTTGTGAAAATAGTTGGAGGTGACCCACTATTTATAGGAGCTGAAAAACAGCCTGTCAGGAAACGGCGGTCCCAGATATATTAGGGGGCCGCCGGTATTTAAGGGGGTCGCCGGCCTATTTAAGGGACCGCCCCGACAGACGCTCCTGTTTTTGTCTTTTTGTGGTAAGGTGAAATCTGGTAAAAAGTGAAACACTTTGTTTAGGGGGGTAAATGACCTAATTTTGAAATTCAAATAATTTTTTTTTTTTTTTAACCAAATTATAAAACATTTCTTTATAAAATCAAAATAATTGCCTAAAAAAATTTTTGAGAAATAGTTTTGTATATTTTGTAAAAATATAAAAGTTAAACAAAAAACTTATTTCTTTGATAATCCTACAAGTTTAATGTTGTTTGTACATACCTTACGTGATTTACATCGGGTGCAAACAAATATCGGTGTTGATGTAGACTTGAGATGTCGAGAGATGTAGATGCATGTATATAACAACCCAAGAATTTTCATCAAACACAAAACTTATTTTACTATTATCACAATTGTACGGGGAAATTTTTCGCTTTATTACATTACTTGTATTGACAATATCTCAATATATTATATAACTTGCATAACTAGAGTAGACGAGCTCACGCAACCTATCTATGGCAATCCTGTCTTCATATATGTCAAGCAAACATCATAACATGTCAAGTCAATATCATCATATTCTTTTTACAAGGTACATTATTCCTATAATGTACTATTCGCAACGTTATATCAAAACGGGCTTTAAACCGTTATCATATACCTCTAAACCCTAATTCCATGAAAGATTAAATCTAGTGAATATACAAAACTAACTAAAGCATATGTACAAGCAATATAACATCTCATTTGAAATATAAAATCTCTTCAAGTCAAAGTACAAGTCTCTAAAAGCTCAATGTACAAGTCATTAAGCATGATCTCTAAAATAGCCGTTTTACCTCCGTTTTCATTCTAATTTCTTCACCATCACTTGTGTACAAGCTACTACACTCAATATACAATGTGTAAACCCTAATTATTCTATTCATAAGCCTTCACACACATATTTACACTCAAAACCCTAATTCAAAACCCTAAACCCTAAAACCAAGCTAGATTCTAAACCATGACACGTTTCTTCATTTTTATCCATTGTAAACCTAAACCAACTCTCAAATAAGTTTTAATAACTTAATTTATAACATTATCAATCATTTTCAAACATCATTCCATCATCATTTCATCATTCTACTTCAATTACACAAGAAATAAATCCAGGAAACCCTAATTGTACCCTAATTGTGATTTTGACCCGTTTACTCATTTTCAGACCATCTCATTCTCAAGTAAGCAACCAAGAGTCATTGTAAACCCATAAAATGAGTTTACAAACCTTTATCCATCATTAACCATCCTTGCTTCAACAATGTACGAGAATTACAAAGCTAGAAAACCCTAAAAGCCTTATATGAACCCTAATTCCAAGCTACGGCTTATTCTTTCAATTTCAACCCATTTTAACTAAAACCAATGATCAAACTTCATTGATAATACTTTATTTAAGCTCTAGGATCTGTATTCCATCATTCCTAATCAAGAGTATGCAAAATATAAACCAAGAAAGTCAAGAAAACCCTAAACGTGCCCTAATCAAACCCGTGACCTCATTTCTTCAATTCTAATCCGTTTTAACCCAAACCAATTGCTAATCTTTGTTAATCCTTCCTATATCAGACCTTGGATACATATATTAACTATCCTTAATCAATTACACACGAAATAAAAGCTTGAAAACTTGTGAAACCCTAGTCGAACCCCAAAACAGCCTGAACCCCTTCACCATCAATTTAGACTCATTTTAAACCATTCCAAGTGCAAAATTCTTATGTGAACCTCTTCTAGAAACCCTCAAGCTACTTACCCAGCTGCTTAAACCATTTCATGGCTAGAATTGAGAGCACATGGCCTTCTTTTTGCTTACTTCAGCCGCGGCATCAAAATGGACAACCACCTCACCAAAGCTAGTTTCCTAGAGTTCCACACATCATTTTCTAGCTTTAACACCTCCCTAACTAGACCCTCTATGTGTCAAGACCAGATTATGAAGCTTGCTTACTCATTATACCTTCAAATGGGTATAAATAGGACTCCTATATGTTCATTCATACTCGCACCCCCTATCTTCTTTCTATAACCCATAAGGCAGCAATCCTTTGCTCCCATATGATCCTAGGATCATAAAATATGTTCAAGAAGCGAAGCCCTGAAGAAAACGAAGCCTGAGAGTCGTTATTCTAGGCGTACGAAGCTAAAAGTCCCGATTCTGACCTGTTTCTAAGCTATAAGCTCAAGACCAGATTCTCTAAGCTTATATTCTGTATTCATACCTTTATAATGTTCATATGATCTTGCTAAAATCATAATATAAAGCTTTGAACTCAAAAATAGCTTTGTTCGATATCGGACAGAGCGTAATTTTTGGTTCTCGGATGTGAAGACGATATCGTACAGTGCATATTTTTGGATGGATTTGAATCTCAAATGCTTCGTTTAAGGGGAAGATAATAATGGCTTCCATATTGAGGAGATTTATGCAGAGTGATTATGAAGAAAATCGAACATTGCTTATTTGGATGTCGTAGTTTAGTTTCACAGGTGCGTGTCTTATCATATCTTTAAAGTTTTGGTTGGCTTCAAGATAACTTATTCTGCTACAATGGTGTGATCAAGACTTGACGAATCTAGCAAGGGTATGTGATTTTTCTTATGGTGCTTAATGCTCACACTTGCTATCACTTTAAGGAGTTACGTTGTTGTGCTCAGTGTCTCATATAGATGAGGATTTTTGTCAAGAGGTTGCGGTCTACTTATATTTCATAGATTTACTTATAAGTTCGACGTCACATGGATAGTGCAAGACATAAGACACAAGTTTGGGAAATTCAACTTCTTCAACACATTTGTTTATACACATTTTCTTCCATCAAGTACTCATTACAATAGAGCCTACAGAGTTCGAGATTCAAGAGATAGTAAACATAATGTATTCATGGAACTTATTGAATTAATTGTTTAAACCATCTACATGTACACACTTGAGGAAGTGTTTACAAGTTTCTTATCTGACTGAAAGACCCCTATGGATGATTACAAAAGGGGAAGAAGACTACATAAGATTCGTGATTTGCAACTTTGTATTAGTGTGTTACATGTTCCAAGAAGATCCTAAGTCAAGTGGAAGCATTGATTCATTCAGGGAGATGATACATCTCAACTTCTGGGGAAGCAAGGCTTTATGATGAAGTTTGATAGCAAGAACATTGTTGTTTTGTCATCATCAAATAAGGGAAGATTGTTGGGAATTATAGATTTGATGAGACAAAAGAACAAAAGAATGAAACAAGAAGGACTTAATCGACAGATTGGGAAGTTACAAGATGTAACTTAAAGAAGGACTTAATGATTGGGAAGTTACAAGATGTAACTTAGAGATGACTTAAGATAATTAGCTAGCACTAATGATTGACTTAATGATAATTAATATCAATTAATGTGTTTGATTAGAATTCTTTGTAACGTCTTATGCTCTCTCCTTATATAAAGAGACATAGACTCATAGGTTTTTAATACCATCATACATAGAACTCTCCCAATGAGAGTCTAGTTAGTTAGTTAGTTAGTACACCATAATTAGTTGGTGTAGCCCCAAAATTATAGGTGGTAAAGTAGGAAATCGTTGAATGAAAAACCTGTTTTGTATATAAATGCTTTCTTATTAAGTGCCGCTGCGTGTTCAATATATCTTGTAAAAGGACATCTGTCCCTAACCAATATCACTACGGTGATTTCCCTGTTAATGTATTGATGTCATGAGCTTAGGTACAATAATAATGTTACCCTAATTTTTCTATAATAATTGTATTCGTTGCAATTATAAACATTATGATAACTTGTTAGAAACATAATTTCACAGTCTAACAAGAGAAGCTCGGTCTTGAAGAAAACTAGCATTTTATAGCTCATTAGTTAATTAATTAATTAATGTTTAATGATGTAAATGGGGTGTTATGCAATAAGCCTGCAAAAGCCCAAAAGAAAGCCCTAAGGCCAAACCTCATTAGTGTATAAATATACTTTGTTCTTTTCATTATTAGGTTAGTAGTCATTTATATTATTTGTTTAGGGTTTCTCGCCTCCAAAAAGTTGCATTACCGAGCAGGAGCGCTTTGCAACACTCTCCACAGCTTGAGGTTAAACAAATTCTTCAGAGGGACTCTCAAGGAACTACGGATGAGTTTGTCTTCGGGATGTAACCAAGTGTTTTCCATTGTATCATTGTATATTAACAACGGACAATAAAAAATCTCTCTTAGAAAGATTTTAGTCTAGAATGAGCTGTGCGGTGTTATATTTCAGACTGTACCCGGTCTTAACCCAGAGACTTAATGTACGTTTTCAGTGACATTATTTCTGTTCCGCCCAGACGAAGGAAGTTGTCGCTAAGACATAACCGAACAATTTTATCATAAAAAACATTATGTTTATTGGAGCCACCATTCCGACATTGACCAAAAAAAACCTTTCTATTATACACGGGTCATTTGTTTGAGGGGGAAGATTCCGGTACACTAACAGTTTTTTGCGGTTTGTTTGGATGCACTGTTGTGATTCTATTTACAGAAAGATTGAAAATGTGCCACAACCTACGGTCTTCAGATGTTTGATTTATCACTCCTTATTTCTCGGTTATGTTTCAGATCTCGTTATTAATATTCACTTGATATTTGTGCTCAATTAGCTCACCTCAAAATGTTTGCGGGGTGAGCTCAATACATATTAGTCCTCTTATAGATCAAACCATACAAAGTTTGCATACTTTTTATCGGGGCGGGTGAGAAAATGTGGAGACTATTGGAACCGGTGCGATAACTAATGATTGATATTGCTCAAAAAGAGAAATCCTGATCCCTTGCCTG
This sequence comes from Tanacetum coccineum, assembly GCA_026074375.1. Lineage (NCBI taxonomy): Eukaryota > Viridiplantae > Streptophyta > Magnoliopsida > Asterales > Asteraceae > Tanacetum > Tanacetum coccineum. The sequence goes on along the minus strand of BQNB010000907.1, from coordinate 92,639 downwards.
TGCAAAGCATACGCGTTGATACGCAATATCGATGCACTGTTATAGGGGGAGTTAAAGTGTCTTTTATACTCAACAATGTCCAAGATACCAAAGCTTTTTGTGTTTACACAAGTCTCTTGATAATTCATAAAGAATCTTTGTTTCATGATTGGGAACTGTGATCTTAACGACATGCGAAAGGATTTGATATGTTGTACCACCAGTGTCTTCGTAGTAATACTCATTATACTTGTCGTCGGACGTATCCGCTAGTGAGATTGACTCGTGCTTACAAATATGGAGAATGAGTTGAGATCTGAGAGCCTATGAGGGACACTTATATCTTTACGGAGTATATCTTTTCAAAGATCAGTCAGAGCATTCTGGATTTAAAAAGTTTGTGTATCCTGTTTTGTGTGCCTATTATAAAAGTCACCGAGGGTAAAAGCACGAGATGGCGAGTGTTTTTCAATCATGTTTTTGCCAACAAGGTCTTCTGACAGGTTACTTATTGTATTAAGAAGTAAAACGACTGTGAAACGGAATTATACGGTATAGTCAGCAGATAGTAACTGTACTGACTCGACTCTTTTACCATTCCTTTAGGACCATTTGGTTTAGAGTAATAGCAAGCATTCGGAAATCTGATACTTCCGGTATTGGAAGGACGCTTAAAGGCTTTGAGTAGAAAACTGTCAAGAAGGTTCTTTATTGAATCATCTGATCCATGTGCAGTATTCGACTCTGTCATGGTAATCGATTCACATGTTTCTAAAAAACAAAGGTTGAACTACTCCAGATGCAACGGCTACTGGTTAAGAGATTCCAAATCCAGTTCTAGTTGAATAGTTTACTAAAAAAACTATAAGGTTATCATTGCACCTTGTATTGCAACAAAGGCATTAACTCAGTCCATAGCTAGCGGCTCATGGTAAAGACATATAAGATTCCGTTGATAGCTAGATAGGTCTGCTAAAAACTATATTGTTCATAATATAAACCATGAATGCAAGTGTTTTCTAAATGTATGCTATCCAGATATATTATTGCCTAAGTAGCTTCCAGTGCCATTATTTACATATCATGAATCATTAATTACTTGCATTGCGAGTGAACGCGAATATTGTGAATAGATCTATTGGGGGTGACGACTCCCATTTGTATACCCATGCTTGGGGTAGCCAAACGCACTATATTTGTCCTAATAGATGACCTTGGCAAGTTACCTTTTCAATGGGGATATCTGTCCCTAACCAATATCACTACGGTGATTTCCCTGTTAATGTATTGATGTCATGAGCTTAGGTACAATAATAATGTTACCCTGATTTTTCTATAATAATTGTATTTGTTGCAATTATAAACATTATGATAACTTGTTAGAAACATAATTTCACAGTCTAACAAGAGAAGCTCGGTCTTGAAGAAAACTAGCATTTTATAGCTCATTAGTTAATTAATTAATTAATGTTTAATGATGTAAATGGGGTGTTATGCAATAAGCCTGCAAAAGCCCAAAAGAAAGGCCCATAGGCCAAACCCCATTAGTGTATAAATACACTTTGTTCTTATCATTATTAGGTTAGCTAGTCATTTATATTATTGTTAGGGTTTCTAGCCACCAAAAAGTTGCATTACCGAGAGAGCGCTTCGCAACACTACTCCCACTGCTTGGAGTTAAACAAATGTCATCAGAGACTCTCAAGGAACTACAGGATGAGTTTGTCTTCGGGTAACCAAGTGTTTCGCATTGTATCATTGTATATAACAACAACAAAAAATCTCTCTTAAATTTTTAGTCTAGATGGCTTGCGGTTATTTTAGACTGTAACCCGGTCTTAACCCAGAGACTTAATGTACGTTTCAGTGCATTATTTCTTCCACAGACAAGAAGTTGTCTAAGACCCGAACAATTTTCTCATAAACAATATGTTTTATCAAACATGTTCGGAGTCACCATTCAGACATTGACCAAAACCCTTTCTATTATACACGGGTCATTGTTTGAGGGGGAGAATCAGGTACACTAACAGTTTTGCAGGTTTGTTGGATGCACTGTTGCTGATTCTATTACAGAAAGATTGAAATGTGCCACAACCTACGTCCTCAGACAGATTGATTTCTTACTCATGTCTCGGTATATTTCAGATCTCGTTTCAATAAACACTTGATATTTGTGCTCAATTAGCTCACCTCAATGATTGAGGGGGAGCTCGAAACATCTTTTTAAGTCCATTCTAGATCAAAACCATACAAAAGTTGCATACTTTTGATCAGGGGAGAAATTGTGACTTAAAATGTGAACTGATAACTAATGATTCGATTGATTTAAAATGCTAAGTCCTATCCTTGCATGTGCAAAACATCTTTTGATTATCGATGCACATGTGTAGGGGGAGTAAAAGTGTTAATATACTCAACAATGTCAAGATACCAAAGCTTTTGTGTTATACACAAGTATCTTGATAATTCACAAAGAATCTTTTATTTCATGATTGGGAAAGTGATCTTAAGGAATGTGAAGGAATGAGATGTTATACCACAAGGGTATTCGTAGAATACTCATATACTTGTCTTCAGACAGTATCCACTAGTGAGAATGACTCGTCTTACAAATACTTGTATGAGTTTGATGAGAGCCATGAGGCACTTCATATCTTTCGAGATATCTTTCAAAACATCATCAGAGCATTCTGATTTAAACTTTCGTTGTGTCCTAAATAAATTTCACAAGCACATCGAATGTTTTTCAAATCACGTTTTTGCCAACAGGCCTTCTACGGTACTTAATTATATTAAGAAGTAAAACGCTGAACAGGAATTATACGGTATAGTCAGCAGATAGTAACTGTACTGACTCACTCTTTACCATTCTATTAGTAGAAATACTCATAGTATGTTAGTCTACGGACATCTGGTTTAGAGAACAACAAGCATACGGAAATCTGATACTTCGGTATTGGAGGACTTAAAGGCTTTGAGCTGGAAAACCTGTCAAGAAGGTTCTTTATTGAATCTATCTGATCACAGGTGCAGTATTCGTACTGTATGGTAATCGACTCACCATGTTTCTAAAACAAAGAGTTGACTACTCCAGAGCAAACGGCTACTGGTAAAGAGATATCAAATCCGTTCATAGTTGATAGTTTACTAAAAACTATAAGGTTATCATTGCACCTTGTTATTGCAACAAAGCATTGACTAGTCCATAGCAAACGGCTCATGGTAAAGACATATCAAATCCGTTGATAGCTGATAGTTTGCTAAAAACTATATTGTTCATACTCAAAGATTTGAAGACATCAAGAAAGCTAAGTACATGAAGCTTCCGCACCTCTGAAATCAAAGTTTTCTTCAAATGCTAAAGTCAAAATAATTAGAAGAAGAAAGAGTACTAAAGCTTTCATGATTACAGCAAGTATGAGCATGTCGGACCAAAGTTCAGCGAATGGCGAATTGAAGAAAAGATCACAAGTAATTCAAGAAAATCTGAGATCAAGATGAAGTTATCAAATCTAGTAATTCAAGTTTCAAAGATTGAATTTCTACAGAAGCACAAATGTAAGACAAGTGATGAACCGCAACGTCAACGAGCTAATATGCTATGAATTCTAATATGTACGCTAAGAAGACCTCAAAGAAGACCTCACTTAGGGGGAGATTGTTAGAAACATAACATGCACAACATTTGTAAGAATTTAATCGGGTTGTGGATTGAAAATCACACTTGATGAGGTTATGGATTGGATTCAATTCTCTTACGTCACTCTTCTTGCTCGGTATTTTAATCAATGAAAGCATGAAAGTCCGTTCCACCTCATTCAAAATCTTTTTCCCCTCTTTGTATTAGGTTGTGAGCGATTTGATTTGGGTCAAAATCAATAGCTTCCTACTTGTGTGCATGGGTTCGAATGTGTTTTAAAAAGGCATGCTTGTTTGTTGTGGTGCAAATCATAACCGTGTTTTTTAATAAATACCGGTATAAATAAAAACCGTAACGGTTTTTTTAAATAAACCCGGTTTTTTTAAAACCGACCGTGGTTTTATATAACCGAACCGGTTTTATATAACGAACGGTATACCGGTTTTCGGGTTTTTTTAGTGTACCGGTTTTACCGGGTTTTTGGGTTTTTAAAAAAACCGGTTAAAACCGGTTTTTTTATTTTTTTTAAAAGTTTTTTTTTATTTTTTTTTATAACCGTTAATAGTTTTTTTTTTAAAAAATGATTTTCTTTTAACGGTGTAACAGTTTAAAAAAAACCGATGTCATCATGTAAGTCAGATAGCCGGTACATTTTAAAACAAAACGGGTTTTTTAACCGGTTTTTTTTAAAAAAAATTCACAACGGCTACTAGCCGTTTATCACCTGTTTTTTTGTTTTTTTTTGAGTTTTTTGATGATTTTAGAGCATGGCTTAGTACTATAAATACATGTAATGGGTTGGGGTTGAAAACACATCAAAAACACTCACTAATCTCTCTTTTCTCTTTAGTCGTGGATATATATACTTTAATTTCTTCAAATCTCGCTGATAATGGAAAAATCACTATACACAAACATGATTCCACTAATGCCTCCGTTTCTACTAGCCATGGTCGAAAATTTTACACAAATGAAGATGTGGTGCCAAATTAGACCAACTACGAGAAAAGGCGATGTTTGGTCTAATTACGATAATTGTGTTTTATGATCTGATGGGGTGGCAATGGTGCGTTTGCAAGAATGTATGAAAATTTTATAACTCCTGGTCCATCTATACCACTCCGGACTCTTAAGAGAGGTTGTAATGCGGTTTTGCCAAAATGTTCGTCACAAGGGTACTATTGGTGCGGTGAATGGTCAAGTTTTTTGATATTTGATAATGATGCGTTTCGACTTGATTTTACGAGTTTGTCATTCTACTAGCGTCTTAATTTCAACCACTTTCGACAAGCGTCAAGCTTACGGGATCATCTAAAAAAAAAGCGCTACAACGCGGTAATCAAAAATGTAGTCGTACTTTACTCTTAGAGTGATGCTTTTTTTTTTTTAAAATTATGGGGAAACGGCTAAAATGATCTTATTGAGGTTTTCAGATTATAAATATGGTGTTTTATAACTACGGATACATGGACCGCACCACTGGATACGATAAATGCTTATTTAGCGTTACGGCTCATTGGTTTTAATCAGAATATTGGTTATAATGAAACGGACAATTGCTATAAAACTATTTGGTATATACTCATTCGGGATTCTATATTAAGAAAAAATTTACATGACACTTTAATTGAATATAATTTAGATGATAAAGTTTTTACGATTTCACTAGATAATGCATCCAATAATACTAGAGCTATGGAAATGTTAAAATTACGTATTAAAACCCGTTTTAGTTGGTATTTTTTTCATTCACGTTGTGTTGCTATGTTATAAATTTATCGTGCAAGTGGCTTAAAATATGTGATCGTTTAGGATGGAATTTAGGGGTTTATTAGTAACTATATATAGTTCGAGTATACGAACGAAAATGAACTATAGACGTTTTCATAAACAATGTGGTTGAAAGAACCCCTAGGACTTGCTATGATAATTAATTAACTAGGTGGGGAATTTACTTGCATTGATGTTTGAAAATATATTACGACAGTGAGACTTTAAACGCTTTTAATGGAACACTTGTTAATTGAATAAGTCCGTTTCGATAATGCGACCAAAGATTGGATCTACTAAATGATTTAATTTTTTTTACGAGTTTTTAAAGTGGAAATCAATATATTATCGGGTGTTATTACCCAAATAGTCATTAGTTTTTTAATCAAATTAATGCTATGACTGGATAAAATTAGACGAATTATAATAACCTCATCTAGTCAATGTTTAGTAGAATGGTTTAAAAGTTATAAAAAAGAAATTTGTAAAATATTTTGCTAATTTACCTTTGGTTTTTACTTGTTCCGCCGCACTTAATCCATGTTTAAATGTTGAGGCGTTTTAGAACATTTTAATAACAAGAATAATGAAAATTTAGACTTTATCCTTTGGGTTATGGACGCTATCAAACACTGACCCCAAATATATAAAAATCCCAAATTTTATATTTAACAATATTTAAAAAATTATTTGGAATATATGCAACAAATATGGTCAAATACAAAACATTTGTTGATCAAATGCGGGCAGGATCATACAGATATGGCAAGTGACATTAATATAAACTTTATAATAGTTTTTTTGAAGACGCTACAATGCGTCAACGAACATCGGCCCCCAACAATGCGAGTTGGGACAAGATATGGATTCAAAACGTTTATATTTTAAAAACTTTAAGGCGCCGAAGAGCTTTACAAACTTTGACATTTTGGTTGGTGGAAAGAAAGGGGATATCCAATTTCCAATTTTATTCGATATGCTCGTGATTAGTTAAGGCCAAGCTTCGACGGTAGCTTCCGAATCGACCGTTTCTATTAGCGTTAGAATTATATCGGAAAGAAGGTCAAGACTAACCCCTGAATCCTTGGAAGTATGTGTATGTTGGAAATGATTATTTGGGCGGAGTAGAGTAGGGTACATCATAAAACATTCGTTGGAAGGTCCGATATTGGAAGACGTGAAGAAACTTGTATAGTAAGAGAAGAAGTTTAATTAGGGCTATACCTCTGTATGCGAATTAGATGAGGTTGAGTTTGAAGACTTAGATATTGAATCACGTAAATGTAGAAGATTTTTGGAAGATTTTATGGATTGAGATATAAGGGTGATGGCAATGCCGAAAGTCGGACATACTTGAATACACTAATATGTTTTAGGGGTAATGGTTCATGCCGATAGCTCGAATGTATTAGTATTTATATATTTTTAGTTGTATAATTGTATTGTTTAAATAAAAGTTATGGTTGTATTTTTTTTAGTATGTTTCCGGTGCAAATAAAAAGTTATGATTGTATTTGTTTAGTATGTTTCCGGTGTATTGTTTAATTAAATGTTTGATAATTAACAAGTTTATTAAATAAATGTTCGAAGTTTTAAATTTCGAAAAAAACCGAACCAGTATAAAAACCGATTCCGAACATTTATAACCGAAAAAAAAAACCGAATCCGAATATTCTATACCAAAAAAAAATAATACAAATCTTTAAAAAACCGATTTCCGAACATTTATAACCAAAAAAAACCGATTTCGGAAAAACCGAAAAAACCGTAACCGGTTATAGAAAAAAACAGGTTTTCTAATACCGGAAACCGGTTTTTAACCGTTTTTTTTGCACCACTACTTGTTTGGTAAGTTCATGTTTTTATTTTGAAGTCGAAGAATCAAACGCTATGTCTTTAGGGTAATTTTATTTACCAAATATCGTCATCTTGTGTCGGAAAATGTTTAAGTGAGATTCATAGGGGACATTTGACGTTGGAAGTCCACAAAATTGACACGTTCGAGCTATCAACAATACGTTGATGTTTTACCTTGATGGTACTGTTTTGATGACGAATAAATCTGAATATTCTTATCGGCCTAATATGATACTAACGCGGTTGTTGATTTGGATGATACTCTAAAAGATTATGGTAGCTCAAACAAACAAGTAAAGAGGAAGTTGAGCAAGCTATACTCTAAACTCAAACAACAAATTTGAAAAATCAGGTGCATGATTGAAGGATGTAACCGTCTTCTCATTTTTTAGACCATCAAAACAAGGAGTGTTCGTCCGATCTTAGTTGGTCGTCCAGGTTTTTCGAACACTTAAAAAGGGGTCCCTGTAGTTAGCAATCCTTCAAACGAGGTGTATTTGTCCAATCTTAGTTACCCTTCAGGCTTCGAGCACTTAAAAAGGGGGGGTTTCTAATGTTAGTAAAATGTTTCTACCTCCTTTGCTTAGTTATCAAAAGCAAAGGACTTAAGGGAATTTCCCTTTTTCATGAAATGTTGAAATTAAACGATGGTTGGAAATTCATTAGGTTGTGATGTGAGAGTGTGTCGCCAAATCTCTAAATAAAATGATTATCGGATAGGGTGCATATCGTGACAAATGATATGTGCTCTCTATCAATATTGTGGCACATAAGAAAAGGGAAAAAAACATGTTCGGATTTAAAGCCTTATGTTCTCAAACACAATGTCCACATCTTTGCATTCAGAAATTTTATCCCAAATGATGAGGTTGAATTTTTCTGTCTTAAGTCCATGTGGGGTAATTACAATTTTGCTTATGCTTGTAGTTTGGACCGCGTGGTAGATCAGGAGGTTTGATTTTCTGTGGGACCCAAATTCTTTGTGAAGAGGATATTTGGTGCGATGGCACATTCATTATTGTCAAGGGGCATTGGAAAAACAGGGTAGAAGATTGCTACATGATTAACATATATGGCCCTCATGACCCCCATGGCCAAGAATTCATTGTGGAATAGAATTTGTGACTTCTGGAAGAACATTTTGTTTGGTGATATGGTATGAAGTTCCGAGAAACAAAGTGAACATTTAGGTTAAGCTTTTGTAGAGTTGATGCTAATATTTTTAACTACAAAGCTTAGTAATTGGATCGTTTCCCTATATCCCATAAGACATAGTAGAGTCTTTACCTGATATACGTGTTTACTGCCCCTGATTACTCGTGGTTGGTACATTAATCCTATTTCCTTCACTATAATATATTCGACTATGGGCCAGCTCCTTTCAAAATATATCACTCTTGGTTTCTTCGTGAAGATTTTGATGAAGTTGCTATGAATGAATTGACCTTTTCTAGGAAATTTGGTGTGGCACAAAGATTTCATTCATGTCAAATTGGAAACATTTTAAAAGCTAAAACATAATACAGATATGGCATGTTGCACTCCAAAAACAAAGAATGTGCACTAAGCAGGATGTTGTTATACGCTTTAAGGATTTTAGGAAAAAAGATATAGAAAATAATACGCCTATTCCTGTAGACGTGGAATCCTGATTAAACTTCTCAAGGGCGTTGATAAGTTGATAAACTCAAAGCCCAAGATTGTATTCAAATGGCATATATTAAGAGGGATATGGAAGGTGTTGAGAACACTAATTTGTAATCAATCTATTATTTGAAGGTCATTTTACGGACTTATTACTTTCCATTATTTATTTTTAGACTTTTCCGCGTTTCTTTTAATTATTATCGATTTAGTTAAACCGCCGTCGTAAACTAAAAATTAACATTTAACATTTTAACCGCATAAACAAATAAAAGTTTACGTCAAACAAGTGTTATATAATTATTATGAAGATAATTTATAACTTTTCACTTTTTATTTTTCTTGGTTACGTAAAACGTTTACGTTTCGCAATAAAATACATTTATGCATGCCGAAGCACCTTTACCTATCTTAGACTTCTAAAACAAATACCCACTTTATAGCCAATACATATAAACTAATCATTTCTTACACTTATACATAGGGGCCGTTCTACTTGAAATTAAAACACAAATAAATCTTAAACCACCATTAAAGTCACTTATCTTGCTTTTAAACCACCATGTAATCGTCAAGTCTTTACCCTTGAGTTAACCAAGTACCACCTTATACCATCTTTGCCTTCAAACATGCCCTACTCCTAAGGTGGAGGAGAGAATTGTACCTAGCAAAGCCCTCCTAATCCTTGTTTTGCTAATGGTTTTCGTGAATTACTTCCTACTATTAAATAGACCTCATGTGGTAAGTCTATTTACACCATTTCTTCTTGCTAAATCACTCAATATTTCTCCTCTTGTTTTACTTTGTAACTCATTGGCTCAAAAGAAAGAATTAAAATTTCCATATTTTGTTTTTAACAACAATACAAGCATACAAGTATTATTAGGGTTGATATCTAAGATATATCAAGGGTATAAAAGACTTGGGTTTCATAATATATAGTGTTTTCAAGAAGTGGAAAACATGGATTTTAATAAGGAATTTTGGGTTGAAGAACTAGGGTTTTGATTTAGTGTTTACATCTTCATTCATTCACATAAGGTCCATTATAATCTCTACACTTTTATAATTACTACATTCATTTACATACTTACATATTTGTTATATTGTTTATTCACCATTAGCAATTTATTATTTTATAAAGTTATGGTAATACAAGCATTATACTTATTATGTAAATTATGTTATGGTTTAAATATTTGTTATATATTTCATTAGTATGCAAGATCACATTTATATTTTATTTATTACAAGTGTTGGTTTTTTTATATGATTTATGTTTGATTAAATAATTTATGTGGACACTTGTTTTTGGGAAATATTTAGACATAGTTAAGAGGACCTAAAGTATTCCAAGATATGTGGTATTAAGTTTGGAAGACTTGTAATATTTTTATCATATTATATCTTTATATACAAGTTATAGATTATTTTTTAGAGGATATTTTGCCTATGTTAAAACACGGTTTTTTTTATATACAAACCTCTATTCAAATAGTACATTTTATGGGATTTCCAAAATATATAAGTAACTTGAAAAAATAACGAACGCTTCATAACGATAATGATGCATTCCGAGACCGCATAGTGAGAATTAGGATTTGCTAAATGATAAGAGACACTAGGATTAACCCATGTTTTAAACCTATATTTTTTATGATGGTCACATCGACTATATAACTATCCCACATCCGTGCTTCGCACTTACTTTTAGTGCAAGACTCCCCTAGTAAAACCCTCTGAGCCTATCCTTTTCATGGTTCTCTTAATTTTCTGGTTAAGCCGGACTATTAATGAAGAACACTGTTAACCCTTAAACCAATTGTTACACCCAAATCACCTTAGCCTACCTCATATATACTCGCTTTTAGTATATTATTGTTTTAACCCAAGTTAATTATTGAGTACACGGTTGCTAAGTCCTTATCCTTGTAATTACAATTTTTGGACGATTGAGATTCATGGTAAAGAACAAGCGAAACGGAGCTAAAATGAGCAAGTTATGAATTTTTAAAGATTTTGGATAAATAGAAATTCAAAATTACCAAAGCTGTTAGAAATATAAAAAGTGGTTTACGAGTGTTTTCGGGTCCGTTTGAGCTATAAAAACCTTAAGAAATATTATAGTATTACTTATATAATATTTATATACATTTTAAACTTTATAAATATTATTTTATAAAACAATTAAACTATTTATATAATATCATTATATAAACAATAAAAATATTAAATCAAGTATTATTAACAAATAACCAATTGTTGGACAACAATAATATTTTTCTTTACGGATACAAATACTTAAACTTTTATTTAAACAAGTACGATTTAAATATGGTTTCAACAATTATAATTCAAACCAAAAACTAATAGGTAGTGATGTAACTCTATAACTTATAATGTTGTATTTATATTAAATACATTATACTCATATGACCTATAAATTAATTAGGTTGCATTCGAATTACTTGTGACGTTTCACTTACTTGATTTATATAATCAATTCATTTCACTAGAGGCGAGTTCATAGCCCCATTTTATACAACTCCAATGATTTACAACTCTCGGGGTGAGAAACATGTAGTGTTTTACATTTGGATGCAAGTACACTTTTAAATAAATTACGAGTTTGCCTAAGTAGCGATAACCCACTATGTCTATGAATCATGAACTGTTAATTACTCGTAAGCGCGAATGTTATAAATAGATCTATTTGGGATTGACATCCCCGTTCGGGTGAGTAGAGCTCACTAGTTTCGGCAGTACCGAACTAACGGACGTATACCATGTCGGATTTGGATGTTGCGGGAACATCTACACTTGGCACATTATTGGCATTAAATTGCAAGTACATACATGTTGTAGCTTCAGTGTCATGAGCTTAGTGTATTCGTAATTACTTTTGTGATATTGTATGTGTTACATTATTGCGCACTTGAAATCTTGTAGTCCTACTTTATACATTACTTAAACCTGTGAATTCACCAACTTTATGTTGACGTTTTAAAGCATGTTTTTATCAGGTCAATAAGTTACAAGGGCAAGGATACATTGGATGTCGTCATTTTGAGAGTCATAATGCATAAAGATTTGTGTGCATTACATTTGGGAAAAATTTGTTATGTATTAAAATCTTTACATTTACAAGGATGAACAAGTTAAGCTTTGAACTTTTGTAACAAACAATTTCATTAAATCCAATGTATCATTTTCAAACGACTCATTAGAGGTCGTTCTCTCATATCTTGTGCTATTGATCTATGAAGTAACACTCTCAGATCCTTATTCCGCTGCGACTCAATTTGAGGGTGTTACAGATTGGTATCAGAGCCAAGGTTATAGAGAACCAGGTCAAATGTTTTGCTTGGACTATAACCGTTTTCAAACATTGCATCATATAAAAGTTTTTCACGGACATACATACACTATTTGTTTTTATTGACTGCTTACATATCTATATAAGTATTTATATTATATTACGTATATTACTATACATGTCTTATATATTATACTTATATATATTAATTTTATTATTACAACAGTCATGTCATCATCGATAGTTACCTACACATTCGTATATTCTGATTCTGAACCATGGAGATTTTAGTGGGTATCTGATGTCGAGCCAGAGGCACCCGAAGAGGCACCACAGTCTCTAGAGCAGGCACCACCATCACCGAACTACGTGTCTGGTCCCGAGCACCCACCATCACCGGATTATGTACCTGGTCCTAAGTACCCGAAGTATTTAGTACCACCTGACGATGAGGTACCTATTGAGGATCATCCTCTACCTGCTGATGCTTCACCTACCGCCCTATCACCGGGCTATGTTGCTGACTCCGATCCTTTGAAGGAGGATCCCGCTGATTATCCTACTGACGAAGGAGATGATGAGGAGGAGTCCTCTGAGGATGATGATGATGAGGAGGAGGACGAGGCCTCTAAGGAGGACGAAGAGGATGAGGAGCATCTAGCTTCGACTGACTCTACTACATTACCTGCTATTGACCTTGTCCCCTCAGCTGAGGATACAGAGGCATTTGAGACCGACGAGTCTGCTCCTACACCACCACCATCCCTATTATCACCACTATTATCCCTACTCCCTAGGATCCCATCCCCACCTACTCATACTAGCCCTACCTATGCTGAGGCACTAATGGGCTATAAAGTAGCCATGGTTTAATAGAGAGATGCATCACCATCCAATACTGTTGTATGCAGGTGCCTGGATAAGTCAAAAATCACAGAAAACAGCAAAAGTGAGCAAACACGGACCGAGAATCTAAAGAGTACATAGCCCTATGCCCAAAAGACCAAAGCCTTAGCCAATTTTTCTCTACAAAGGGCCAATCTTGCTATCTTCGAAAGTTCTTTATAACTTAATCAGTGGGAAATGAAAGAGAGGGCCCAAAGTGCCAACTTCCCAATCTACAAACAGTTTTAACTGTCAAGAAAGGAGCGGGAACCTTTTACTATTCACCCGTCTTCCTCAATTTCACTCCCATGGTAAAACAAAGGGCAAATCAAAATTAGAGGGTGCGTTGGTCAATTCAAGGAAGCGCAAGCACAAATGAAGGGTCAAATTAGTCTAATCAAGAGGATACTTATCCTAGCCCAAGCTCAAAGGCCACGAAATCAAAGAAAGAAGCACAAGTTTATGTGGGTTTTTGTGCTAAATCACTCACAAAACTAACACAAACGTCACATCAAAGAATGCCACGCTGGCAATCCTCAGGTGTCCACATCTTGATCAAACGGCCACAATTGATGATCAAATGATTGAAGAAATGAATGGCAGAGATTGAAAGATTGAAAAGCAGGGCTAGAGGTCCTAGAAGCTTCAGCTGGGCACTATAAAAAGACCTCATTCTCACACACACAAGGAGTCTTGAATTTTTCTTTTTAATCTAGTTTTTACATAATTCGTATTTTATTTTAAATGTAATTTACTTTTCAAGTATTGTAATCAGCTTTCTCAATTAATGAAATTCAGTGTTTAATGTTTTAAATTTGTTTTCTAAGCTCTCTTTTAAGTCATAAGCTCCTCTTATAAGCTAAATTTGGTCTCAATAAGCTAATTTAAAAAGCTCTTTCGTCTATAAGCTGAAAAGAGCTGTTTGGAATTCAGTATTTTATCTTATCTAACCTTTAATTGTTTTAAATACTTCATGGATCTTATTGGATCTAAGCTTTTGGAAGGGGGATCTTACTTTGGAAGAGATCCAAGGGACTTTACTCTAGCTTATTAATAAGCTAGAGAGCTTGTAGCTGCCTTATGGTGCCTTTGTTTAGCTAAAGGTTTAAGTAAGATTTCTCTTTTCATCATCTCAACATTTAGTTTTAAATTGCTTAGTTTTAGTTATATGCTTAACTTGCTTATTTGCTTATTCCTTTTTGGCTTATTAGTGTTTAAATTGTCTCTTCTAGTGTTATGTTGTTTGTCTTCATTTGTTTTTGCTTAAGTAGTTATAGATCTTTAGTTATCAATTTCTGTCATAAAAACTCATAAAATCCAAAAAATATTGTTTAATAGCTTAGATATTAGATTAAGGCTTGTTCAGTTGTTTTATCATGATTATCTAAGTTTGTTTTAGCTAGTTATTTATCTGGTATTTAGGATTTTTTCATTAGATTTCTCTTTTAAAACTTTTTCTCAACTCTGTCATAATGGTTATGTAGTGTTTGGATTAGTTGTAATCTCAAAAATTGCACTAGCAGTACGTAACTTACAGTTATTACTGCTTAGCTTGTTACACTACAAGTACCTAACTTCCAAGTTAGTCTGCTTTCAACGTTAATACTGGTTAGCTTTAATTTTCAGTAGAATTATGTTTAGTTCAGCTTATTTAGATTAGGTTTCAGTTCCTAGCTTATTTCATTGCTTATGTAGGTTTCAAAAAGTCAAAATTTGCACTGCAGTTACTTTTCTCTTGAAGTACTGCTGAACTTTTACCACTCCAGTACTAACTTCCAAAGTTAGTACTGCTGTGTTCTCAGCCTCATTTAGATAAGTAATTTTAGGATTTAGCTTATTAAATTCAGTAGGATTTAAGTTTTAATATAGCTTAATATAGTTTAAGTCTTTAATTTCATTTTCTAGCTTATTATCTTAGCTTATTTTTGCTGTCAAAAAAAGATTAAAAAGCCAAAAACAGTACTTAGAAACTTTAGGATTTAAATTTGATAATTTAGCTTATGGATCTAGATTTTCTAGCTTAATTAGATAGATTATCAGTCGTTTTATAAGTCCTTTAAGTTTCAGAGTCTAGTTTAGCTTATTTAAGTCTTTAGCTCAATTGGATTTTGAGTTACTTTGCTTATTTCCTGAGTTTGCTTATTTTATGATCGATTTCAGTAGTATAAAAGTAGCTTAAGCTTTAATTTCTTTTCATTTATAGATTAAGCATATCATAAGCTCTTTAGAACTTCTTTCCTTTTTCATTTTGAACTAGTTTTGAGTTTTTTATAGCTTATTTTCTAAAACCAAGGGTTAAACCCTCCTTTCTGTAACAGCTTATTAATAAGCTCTTTTTAGAACTTATCTTTGAGTTTCAGACTATAGTGTTTTTGTTAAAGTTGTTCCCACTAGCTCTATCTACAACTTTGCTTCTTTGAGTTTTTCATTTTAAGCACTTTTCAAATTTCAACTTATTTCGGGACTTAGCTTGTTATCGGGGTAGATTCTAAGGGTAGAAAGTGTAACTTTTCGATTTTAGTTGTTTGCCAGTTAGTTCCCCCCGTCAGAAAGTGTTTTCCCCATTAGTCTTATCCTCTTTGCATCTTAGTCATTAATTAAGTTTTAAATTAGTTTATTAGTTTTAATAGTAATTAAGTGTTAGTTTTTATTAGATCAATTAAAACTTTTATAAAAAGATAAAAATTAGGGGCTTTATTTTTAATAATTTTCTTCAAAAACCCTTTTTTTTTTTTTCCTTTTCATTTAATATGAAATTTAGCTTACATTTTTAGGAATTTAAAAATTGGTTTACTTGCTTATTTGTCATTTATTTGTTGCTTTTTAATCAAGTAGTAATAGCTTATCCAAAATATCTTTGTTCCATTCAAATCAGGATCCGAACGAAAACGTGGTTTCAAATTCACTAGTCATTGGGGGAAAACGGACCGGGTGATCATACTTACCGGTCAAACATACGTTATTATATATTATATTATATATATTTTTGAGATGTTGGGGGCGGGTGGGGGTGAATATTTATCAAGGGTAACTTGTAATCTTCTTAATTCTCTTAGGAAGATATTTATTTTGTGATATATTTTAGGTATAATAAACTGCAATCAGTTTTTGGCGCCGCTGCCGGGGACTAGTGTCTACGATTCCTACGTTTTTGTTTGTTGATTTGGTTTGAAGATCCTTTCGTCCTCGAAAGTTTCATTCTTGTTTTTAAAATTCAAAAATAAAAAAATTATAAAATATAAAAAGTAAAAAATATTTTCCTTTTCTTTTTAGTATAAGTAAAAGATAAAAAAAAAAATAGAAAAATCAAAAACATAAAAAATTGTCCTTTAAAAAAAAAAATACAAAAATAATGAACAAAGTTGTAAAAGAACACCACAAATAATATCTTCTATTGAGATATTATCATTTGAATTTCCGGTGAACTTGCAATTGTTCCCAAATCGTAATCAAAGATTTAACACTTGCCTTTTGATGTCTCTACCAAGTACGGCTCACCTTGAAAAGCAATTTTCGAGAGCTACCGTGAAGTAGTTGATTATTTGGTTTAAGTCTCTTTCGTGTAACCGTTAAAATTCATTGAAAAAAAAAAAAAACGAAAAAAATATTAGTGTAAAGTTTTGCTTTTTAATTGTTAGTTTTTCTTTTTATGCGCACTCGTTCGCAATCTCGAAGACGTCGACAAAATCTTCCGGTTGATCCAATTGTTGAACAAAACGTTGTTCCAATGGCCGACAATCGAACAATGGCCCAAATGTTACAAGCACCCATCGAGGGGTATGAAGATGCTATAGTTATTCCACCAATCAATGCTAACAATTTCGAGCTCAAGACTTAAATCAATCTAGTGCAAAGCAACAAGTTTACGGGTAGACAAGATCCCCACAATCACCTTCGATTTTTTAATAAAGTCACTTCAACGTTTAGACATCCAGAAGTTCCGAACACTTCGGTTAAGCTTTTGCTTTTTCCTTTTTCTCTAGACGTGAAGCCCAGAGGAATTGGTTTGACAAGGAACTTCCTAGATCAATTTTCACATGGGACGACTTGTTTAAAAATTCATAAATCAATACTCCCACCTCAAAAAACACTTACTATCGGATGAGATCATTACTTTTTATCAAAAACCAAACGAAAGCCTTTAATGAAGCATGGACACGTTTTAAAGGATCCTTCGCAATGTCCTCAACCCATGGCTTTGAGAACTCCAACCAACTCGATACTTTTACAATTCTTTGAAATTCAAACCGATCAAGAGTGCCGTAGTTCTGCAGCAGGTGGCAATTTCTTAGACAAGATGCCTCAAGAAGGTTTAGCAATTATTGAAAGCAAGTCAAAAGTTCGTTACTCTAGAAGTCGTGCTAATGATTCAAGAGTGAGTACGGATGCTCCTCTTTCTAATTCTTCATCTTCTAATAATTCTTTCGATATGCAACAAATAGCCGCTTCTCTCGAGGATAAGATGACTATCAAGATGAAACAATGTATGAATCAAATGAAAGCTTTAGTTGTTACTACTCTGCACCCGTACAAAGCCAGTTGTAGGAAGTTTGTGTCACTTGTGGATCAAATCACCATTTTAACCTTTGTCCGTTGACTCGAGGTGGAAACGATTTTCCCATTTTTCAAGATAACATCCAACAATTTCAACAAACCGCAGCTGTTGGTAATTTTCTCCAAAGAAACCAACCTTCCAATTTGGCAAGTCAAATGAGACCACCAGGTTTCAATCAACCGAATGTCCAAACCAACCAAAACCGATATCAAGGAACCAATTCTAACTTCAACCAAAACCGTGGAGGAAATTTTAATCAAAACCGTCAAAACAACCAAAATCAAGTTTATCAAGCTCCACCATATCAAACACCAACCAATCAACCACCAATCAATCAAGTTTTACCTTACCACAAATAGTGTTTTGAAAACAGATTTTGAAAGCTACGTCAAAGCAAACGATGCAGTATTAAAGAATGTGCAAAATCAGAATCAAGGTTTGCAAAATCAAATGGCAAATGTTACAAGTTTGTTAACAAGCCTTTGCACCAAGTTTGATGATTTAGGCAATACCAACCAAACTTCAAGTTCTTTACCAAGCAATACCATTCCAAACCCAAGGAATGAAGCCAAGGCAATTACAACTCGTAGTGGTGTTTCATACGATGGACCTCCGATTCCACCGCCGGTGGTGGAAAAGGAAAGTGAGGTGACAAAGGATACGGAGCTACCGAGCACCGAAGACATCCAACCTCCTCCATTGATCCATGAACAAACCAAAGACAAAGAACCAATCGAAGAGCCTTCTTTCGTTGCCAACAAAGCCAAACCTAATTTGCCTTACCCATCGAGACTCAACAAAGAAAAGATTCGTGAAAAGGATGATATCCTAGCTTCAAAGTTTATGGAAATCTTCCGTAATCTTCACTTTGAGCTAAGTTTCGCGGATGCTCTCATTCATATGCCAAAGTTTGCTCCGATGTTCAAAAAGATGCTTAATAACAAAGACAAGTTGATTGAGTTAACCAAAACACCGTTGAATGAAAATTGTAGTGCGGTTGTCCTTAAAAAGCTTCCAGAAAAGCTAGGTGACCCCGGTCGATTTCTCATTCCTTGTGATTTTTCAGAGTTCGTAGTTACTTAGCCCTTGCCGAATTTAGGGTAGAGTCAATATCATGCCTTTATCATCTGGAAAAAGTTCAACTTCTCAGACTACCGAAACAAAAATGGTATTGAATTAGCCGACGTACAATTTCCTAACCAACGGTGTAGCTGAAATGTTTTTGTCAAAAGTAGGGAAAGTTTTACTTTCCAGCCGACTTTGTTGCTAGATCTTTATAGCGATCTCGAGTACCATTGATACTCGGGCGACCCTTTCTTAGGACGGCTCATGCTTTAATCGATGTTTACGAAGGAGAGATTACTCTTAGGAATGATGATCAATCGTTAACCCTTAAATGTGGTGATGACCCTTTTTTCCATTTTTTTCCTATAAATCTCGTAAATCATTGAAGAAGGTTGATCTAATCGATGTCACTTGTGAAGAGTACTCACAAGAAGTACTTGGATTTTCCGATTCCGTTGCTTACAACAATCCTTCTCCGCACTTCGATCCGATTGTTTCTACTTCATCTCCAACACTTACTCCGTTTGATGAAAGTGATTTTCTACTCTTTGAGGAAGCCGATGCTTTCATAGCAATCGATGATGAACCAGTTTCACCAGTTTTCAATGCTACGTACTATGATCCCGAGGGTGACATTCTCATTCTCGAGGCACTTCTCAACAATGATCCGTTACCTCAACCAAACCAAGGAGATTACTTACCCGGAATTCAAAAAGATCTTAAAGTTGTTGAACCAAAGAAGTCTTCAGTCGAATATGCTACTTCTTATGAACCAAAAGTTGAAATTCCCGAAGTCGAACTTAAAGAGTTACCTCCGCATCTCGAGTATGCATTTTTAGAGGAAAATAACAAGCTTCCAGTCATAATTTCAAAAGATTTGAGCCAAGAAGAAAAGACCTCACTCATTCATGTTTTGAAAAACCGAAAACAAGCAATTGCTTGAAAACTTTCTGATTATCATAGGCATAATTCCAGTGTTTTGCTCACACAAAATCCTTTTAGAGATGATTACAAACCTTAGTCAACATCAAGGAGGGTTAAACCCTAAAATCCAGGACGTCATCAAATGAAAGATGTAGAAAAAACTTCTTGAAGCAGGATTGATTTTATCCAATTTCGATAGTCCGTGGGTTAGTCCAGTCCATGTGTTTCCTATTAAAGGTGGTATGACCGTTGTCACAAATGAAGAAAATGAGCTGGTGCCTACAAGATTAGTCACGGGATGGAGAGTTTGTATCGATTATCGAAAGTTAAACGAAGCAACTTGTAAAGACCATTTTCCGTTACCATTCATGGACCAAATGTTAGAGCGATTAGCCGGCAACGAGTTTTATTGTTTCTTTAGATGTTTTTCTGGGTATTTCCCAAATTCCCTTTGACCCTAAAGATCAAGAAAAAACTACTTTCTCGTGGCCCTAGGAACTTTCGCGTACCGTCGTATCGCCATTCGGTTTATGCAATGCTCCCGGAACTTTCCAACGTTGTATGATGGCCATTTTTCACGACATGATAGAAAAAACGATGGAAGTTTTTATGGATGATTTTTCAGTTTTTGGAGATTCTTTTTCTCATGTCTTGCTAATTTAGATAAATTGGCTTAAAAGGTGTGAAAGACACCAATATTAGCATTAAATGGGAAAAGAGCCATTTCATGGTAAAGAAGGCATTGTTTTAGGACCTAAGATCTTAGAAAAGGAATGAAGTCGATCATAAAGCCAAATTGATGTCATTTTCTAAGCTTCCTCATCCAACAACGTCAAAGGAATTCGAAGTTTTTTCTCGGGCATGCGGATTCTATCGAAGATTTTTCAAAGAAACTTTTCCATAAATCTCTCGACCGTGACCCATATCCTTAGAGAAAACACTCCTTTCATTTTTCGGGAGATTGCATCTAGCTTTCGAACATTGAAAATAGATATTAACCGAAGCTCCAAATTCCATTGCTCCAAGGTGGGACAAACTTTGAAATCATGTGCGATGCAGTGATTATGCAATCGTGCGGTTCTAGGGCAAAGGATTGAGAAGCATTTTCGCCTATTCATTATGCAAGCAAGACATGACTAAGCAGGTACAATTACACAAACAACCGAAAAAGAAAGCTTGCAGTTGTTTATGCATTTCGAGAAGTTATCGATCCTATTAATCATGAACAGGAGTGTTGTTTACAAGGACCTACTCCGCTTTAAATTACCTTTTCAACAAGAAAGACGCACAAAGCAAGATTACTTCGTGGGGTCTTTCCTTCTTCAGGATTTGTTTTCAAAGTTATCGATAACCAAGGGGGTCTGAAAAACTAAGCAGCCGATCACACCTCTCTCGTCTTGTTAAAATCCTTTCGAAAATATCTTTGATTCCAAAAGAGATTACCGAGATTTTTCCTTTAGAGACTTTAAGTGTGGATAAACTTCCAAAGACAAAGTTACCCCGTGGTTTGCCGACTTTTGTAACTACACGCGGGGAAATTCTATAAATAAAGGAATGTCGACTCAAGTGAAAAACATATTCTTTAAGATGTAAAACATTATTTTTGGGTTGCCCTTTTCTTTTCATGAATGTGCGGGTTCAAATAAATCCGATGGTGTGGGATGGCAAAGAAGCTTTCGAATTCTTGAAGCTTGTCATAGTGGGACCACCGGGGGACACTATGGAGCCAACTCTACCGCCTAGAAGATTTTTGATGCCGGTTTTTTATTGGCCTACCATTTATAAGGGATGCCTACGGAATTTGTGTCAAAAACTTGTCTGATGCTTGTCAAAGAACAAGCAAAATCTCTCAACGGTGATGAGATGCCTCAAAATGCAATTCCAAGTTTGTGAGATTTTAGATGTATGGGGTATCGATTTTATTGCGGACCTTTTCCGTCATCTAGGGGGTAAACAAATATATTCTGTAGCAGTAGATTATCTTTCCAAGTGGGTTGAAGCGGCAAAGCGCTCCCTACAACGATGCGTAGGGTAGTTGTTAGTTCATAAAATCCCTTTTCTCCGATTCGGGCTCCGTGGAGAAATCATAAGCGATGTGGGACCCATTTTTATAACGACATAATTTGATAAAAGGTTATGTCTAAATATGGTGTCACCCATAGTCTTTCGACTCTTATCATCCTCAAACGAGTGTCAAGTTGACGTCACGGAATCGAGGTCTCAAAAGGAATTTTAGAGAGGTACGGTCGGAGAAAACCGTGACTCATGGTCAGATAAGTTAGATGGATGCATTATGGGCTTTTTAGAACTGCGTTATAAGAATCGATCGGATGTACTCCGTATAAGTTAGTCTATGGGAAACGCGTGTCCTTACAAGTTGAGCTCAGAACACAATGCCATATTGGGCTCTCAAGGCATGCCAACTTCGATTTAAGACCGCGGGCGTCATCGAAAGCTCAGTCAAATGAAATTAGCGAGCTTCGTGATCATGCTTTCGAGAATTCGTTTAATCTACAAGGAGAAGACAAAAGGAAGCTACACGTTTCAAGGTAAAGAAACGATCTTCAATTGTTGGTGATCAAGTCCTTCTTTCAAATCCCGATTAAAAGATTTTTCCAAGAAAGCTCAAGTCCGATGGTCCGGACCTTTTCCAATCACCGAAGTTATCTTATGGCACTGCCAAGTTGTCTCATGCAGATGGTTCTAATTTCAAAGTCAACTGCCACCGTCTTAAGCATTACTATGGAGGGGATACACCACCATTGGTTATCCTGGATCTCCAGACTTTCCCTAAGGACAACTAAATTCAGGGATCGAGTCTAGCTTGCGACTCGGTAATCAAAAACAAGCCGCTTCGTGGGAGTTCACCCCATGCTTATCATTTCTATTTTCTTTTTATTTTTTTTTTTTTTTCTATTCTCTACATGTGGTTGTGGGGTTGTTCCTCTTTCGATTTTCCGATGTTTGTTGCTTGTTTATTGTGATTTTTGCAGGATTCTCCCAACAAATTCAATGAAGCCTCTCGTGTCCGGTGTTGTTTCCCGTTCTACTCGAGCTTCTCATCCTTTGTGTGAATTTAGTTTGGGGAGATCCATATCCTTTCATCATTATCGATTAACGTTTATCTTTGCATACTTCATAAACGGCTTAGATTTTCGTAGAGACCCGACTTTAAACATTGAGGACAATGTTTCGTTTTAGTTTGGGGAGGGAATCTATCGATTTGATGTTGCTTGCTTATTGTTTTGTTCTCACGTACCCGTTTTCCCACAAAAAAAAATAGCAAAAATTTTAAATTTTTAATCATCTAAAAAAAAAAAAAAGTGTTAAGACAAAAATGTATGTTTTCCGTTGGTAAGAATAAAAAGTAATTTTTGACCCGATCGTACGTGTTGAGTTCTAGCTTTCTCCCTTAACAATTAATGATGATAGTTTGTGCTAGTCTCATGTAGACTTTAAACATGCAAGACTTGAATCATTAGTAAATGAAAGCTTGTGCTAATCTCAAGTAGATTTTAAATATGCCGAGTTGGATTTTATATAGGCTAAGCATTTGCAAAATTTCTTTTGTGAAGAACAAGAAATGATAGTGTTATTTATGTCATGGGTGTAAAAGTAGATAGTTGGTTTTCTTTCAAAGGTCATATATATTAATTGTGGCTTTTTTCCATTAGTGTTTCACTTTATATGAATTTAATAAAAATAAGTTGATGGTTTTTTGGTTAATAATTTATTAAAAAGCATATTTCTTTCGTTCCTTTGTGATAAGTATGATTACACATCATGATACGTAATTTGGCTTAAAAATTCAAAAAAATAAAAATAAGTATCTCTTCACAACAAAATATTTTATTCAATTACTCATATTTCTAATACAACTCTTAAATATACTTTAATCATACTTATAATACCTACTAGTCTACACTTCACTAATTTTCAACTCTTAAAAACTTACTTAAAAACAAAACTCTCCATATACCAATAAATTCCATATATACTTCTATTCATAATAATTCTAACTCCATTCCATCTTACACATACCATAATCAACAAAAATAATAAAATATCACCCTATCACCTTTAACCTACATCCACACAACACTCCAACAACACCACCATACTCTCCAAATGTACTTACTTACAACCGTCCCACCCACTCCATATTATTATTATTATAAAATTTTATATTATATATTCTAATTTATATATATAAAATTTGTGTATTGTTGTAGTTAGTGTAAGTGTTTGAGTATGGGTAAGTGGTTGTGTGTTTGGTGTTTTGGGGTGGGCAATGTGGGGGAGGGTATTTATTAGTTACTAACGAATAAAAACTAACAATTATAATCAAATTAATAATTTTTATATTATTATTATCCCTATTTCCCATCCGCTTCACCCCAAACCCCTCCCCCCTTATATCGCTTATTTGCTTTTTCTAAATAGTTTTTTTTGTTGTGTTGTTGACTCTGCAGAGAATAGTGTGTTGAGTCTGCTTAGTAGGCTTAAGTAGCCTAATAAAAGCCAAATTTTGGTCGCCTCGATGTGGACTTTAATCTTGATTGCATTTGATCTTTTGAAAAGGGCTAGGAGCTAATTATTGCGTTCTTACCATTACACTTTATTTTCTGAATTAATAAGTATCGAAACAAAAGTCTTAAAGAGCCTTCGGGTATATGACTTAAGTAAAATCCTGAGATACAAAAGTAGGATTTGCGGGAGGAAAAGTAAGTACACAATTAGTATTTATGAGTAGTGTTAGTGTCATGACTTGTATTTAACAATGATCTTGTTTTTAAGCTTAGCATGGGAGAAGTGAAAAATCGGGGATGATGAAGTTATCTTTTAGACACTTAATTGTGCTTTTTATTCTATGATCCTAAAAGTTACCAATGAGGTAATGAAAACAATACATTATGTCAACACAAATAAGTTGTAGTTAGTTAATTATCAAGAAAAATCATAAAAAGAGAAAAATCTTAGAAAATGGGAAGTCGGGTGTTTTATAACTTGTGATCTCTTATCTCTCTCAAACAAAAATCTTTGCTACTTTTCAAAGGTTTAGTTTGGGGATTTTTCGAGGTATTTGGTTATAAGGCTGGTGTATTGCGTGAGGGACACACAATCCTGTTAGTTTGGGGAATTTTGATAAGTGGTAAAACATACAATATCCATTTATACCTAAAATAACCCAAATTAAACCCAAACAAACCCAAAAATGGCAAAAATATGCTTGTATTTTAAGTTTTGTGTGCAGGTGCGGATAAGTCAAAAATCACATGAAAAACAGTCAATAAGTGTGCAAACTCGGACACGAGAATCAAAAAGAGTACAAGCGAAGCCCAAAGACCAATAGCTTAGCCTAATTTTAATCTACAAAAGGGCAATCTTGCTATCTTCGAAAGTTCTTTATAACTTAAAAAGAGAGAAATGAATGAGAGGGGCCAAAAGTGCAAACATTCCCCAAAACTACAACAGATTTTAACTGTCAAGAAAGGAGCGGGAACCTTTTACTATTCATCGTCTCCTACAATTTCACCCCCATGGTAAATCAAGGGGCAAATGAAAATTAAAGGGTGCGTTGTCGTCAATTCAAGGAAGCACAAGCACAAAATGAAGGGTCAATATAGTCTAATCAAGAGGGATACTTATTTTTCTTGCCCATAAGCTCAAAGGCCACGAAATAAAGAAAAGAAGCACATGTTGTTGTGGGTTTTGTGCCTAATCACTCACAATACTAACACAAACGATCACATCAAGAATGCCACGTGGCAATCTCAGGTGGTCCACATCTTGCTCAATTACGGCCACAATGATTGATCAAATGATTGAAGAAATGTATGGCAGAGATTGAAAGATGAAAAGCAGGGTTAGAGGTCCTAGAAGCTTCAGCTGGGCACTATAAAAAGACCTCATTCTCACACACACAAGGAGTCTGATTTTTTTTTTAATCTAGTTTTTACATAATTCGTATTTTATTTCTTAAATGTAATTTCCTTTTTCAAGTATTGTAATCGCTTAATTCAATAATGAAATTTCAGTATTTAATGTTTTAAAATTTTGTTTTTCTAAGCTCTCTTTTAAGTCATAAGCTCTCTTCATAAGCTTAAATTTTGTCTCAATGAGCTCATTTAAAAGCTCTTTCAGGTCTATATGCTGAAGATAGAGCTGTTTGGAATTCAGTATAATTTATCTAACCTTTAATTAGTTTAAATTACAGGATCTTATTGGATCTAAGCTTTTGAAGGGGATACTATACTTTGGAAGAGATCCCAAGGGACTTATACTCTAGCTTATTAATAAGCTAGAGAGTTGTAGCTGCCTTAATTGGTGCCTTTTGTTTAGCTAATGGTTAAGTAGTTTCTCTTTTCATTCATCTCAAATTTCAGTTTTAAATTGCTTAGTTTTAGTTTATATGCTTAAACTTGCTTATTTGCTTATTCCTTTTTGCTTATTAGTGTTTAAATGTCTCTTCTAGTACTTATTAGTTGTTTGTCTTCATCTGTTTTTGCTTAAGTAGTTATAGATCTTTAGTTATTAAATTCTGTCATAAAAACTCATAAAATCCAAAAATATTAGTTTAAATAGCTTAGATCTTAGATTAAGGCTTGTTCAGTTGTTTAATCATGATTATTAAGTTTGTTTTAAGCTAGTTTTTATCTGGTATTTAGGATTTGTTCATTAGATTTCTCTTTAAAAGCTTTTCTCAAATCTGTCATAATGGTTAAGTAGTGTTTGGATTAGTGTAATCTCAAAATTGCACTAGCAGTACTAACTTCAGTTAGTACTGCTTAGCTTTTACACTACCAGTACTAACTTCCAAGTTAGTACTGCTTTCACAAGTTAATACTGTTAGCTTTAATTTCAGTAGAATTAAGTTTAGTTTCAGCTTATTTAGATTTAGTTTTCATTTCCTAGCTTATTTCATTGCTTATTTAGTTTTCAAAAGTCAAAATTGCACTAGCAGTACTTTCTCTTGAAAGTACTGCTGAACTTTTACACTACCAGTACTAACTTCCAAAGTTAGTACTGCTGTGTTCTCAGCCTCATTTAGATAAGTAATTTTAGGATTTAGCTTATTAAATTCAGTAGGATTTAAGTTTTAATATAGCTTAATATAGTTTAAGTCTTTAATTTCATTTTCTAGCTTATTATCTTAGTTTATTTTGCTGTCAAAAGTCTTAAAAAACCTGAAAAATCCAAAAACAGTACTTAGAAACTTTAGGATTTAAATTTGATAATTTAGCTTATGGATCTATATTTTCTAGCTTAATTAGATAGATTATAAGTCGTTTTATAAGTCCTTTAAGTTTCAGAGTCTAGTTTAGCTTATTTAAGTCTTTAGCTCAATTGGATTTTGAGTTACTTTGCTTATTTCCTGAGTTTGCTTATTTTATGATCGATTTCAGTAGTATAAAAGTAGCTTAAGCTTTAATTTCTTTTCATTTATAGATTAAGCATATCATAAGCTCTTTAGAACTTCTTTCCTTTTTCATTTTGAACTAGTTTTGAGTTTTTTATAGCTTATTTTCTAAAAAACATGGTTAAACCTCCTTTTCTGTAACAGCTTATTAATAAGCTCTTTTTAGAGCTTATCTTTGAGTTTCAGATTATAGTGCTTTTGTTAAAGTTGTCCCCCCTGTCTTCCTTTACAACTTTGCTTCTTTGAGTTTTTCATTTTAAGCACTTTTCAAATTTCAACTTATTTCGGGACTTAGCTTGTTATCGGGGTAGATTCTAAGGGTAGAAAGTGTAACTTTTCGATTTTAGTTGTTTGCCAGTTAGTTCCCCCCGTCAGAAAGTGTTTTCCCCATTAGTCCTTTTCCTTTTTGCATCATTAGTCCATTAATTAAGTTTTAAATTAGTTTATTAAGTTTTAATTAGTAATTAGTGTTAAGTTTTAATTAGATCAATTAAACTTTTATAAAAAGATAAAAATTAGGGCTTTTATTTTTAATAATTTTCTTCACTTTTTTTCTTCATTTAATGAAAATTTAGCTTACATTTTTAGGAATTTAAAAATTGGTTTACTTGCTTATTTGTCATTTATTTGTTGCTTTTTAATCAAGTAGTAATAGCTTATCCAAAATATCTTTGTTCCATTCAAATCAGGATCCGAACGAAAACGTGGTTTCAATCTCACTAGTCATTGGGGAAACGACACGGGTGATTATCTTACCCGGTCAAACTTACGTATTATATATTATATTATATATATTTTGCGAGTGATTTTATCAAAGGGTAACTTGGTATTTTTAATTACTTCTTAGGTTTATACTTATTTTGTGATATATTTTTGTGTAGTTAATAAATGCAATCAGATTCCCATCCCCACTCTATCATAACTAGCCTTACTATGCTGAGGCACTAATGGGCTATAAAGTAGCCATGGTTTAATAGACATATGCATCACCATCCAATACTGTCATCAGAGATACCACCACCACCTTTTTTGTTACCATCTACTGCTCATAGAGATGATATTCCCGAGGCAGATATGCCGCTTAGGAAGAGAGCCTGTTTCTCTTCTCCCGCTTCCGGGTTTGAGGTCGGGGAGAGTTCAGTTGCTGCTGCTGCTAGGCAGGCTAGGCATGCATTGAATAATAGTGTTGACTACGGATTTATTGATACGGTAGATGCTAGTATCTGTGCTTTTGAGAGTAGAGCGATGACCACCATAGGGGAGGTCAATGAGAGGGTTACAGATCTTGCTATTACTCAGAGGTAGGATGCTTATAAGCTCGAGTGCGTTGTGAGGATGCACATGATGACCAAGCTTTGTTGAGAGCTCAGGTTTCATTACTGACGAGAGAGAGAGAGAGAGGAGATACTTTCATTTGATGGCTTCTTCTTATGAGCGAGAGGCTGTTATTGCCCGACAAGCATGGTCCCGTTCAGAGGATAGGAGCACGGCTCTAGAGGCTAGTATCAGGACACTAAAGGTACATGTTAGGACACTACAGACTTGACACGACATAATGGAGTGGCAGAGACAGCAGGCTGGTGATATGGTGACTAGTGCTTTTGGACGCATTCATGCATTAGAGGCTAGAGACTGAGCACACACCGGAGATGCATGACCCTAGGATGGGCCAGCTGATGCTGGTAGTAGTTGTTAGTGTTGTACCACTGTTAGCTATCCTGTATAGCATGCTAAGTTTTATGGGTAACTTCCAGCTAGTAGGCTATAGGGATCTTGTTTCATCATTTAGCTATTTTTGTATAACATGCTAAGTATTATGGGTAACTCCTAGCTAGCATGGCTTTAGGACCATATTTTCCTTTTGTATCCCATCTGTACTGGTCATGTTGTAATCAAAACTATCAGGTATGATTATTGATATTGTTATGTATGAATGCCGATTTATTTATGTCATTGTTGATCTCACTTCGATTGTATATTTCACTGTGTGATATGATCTCATTTTATTAATTATGCATATGTCATGCCGCGTTTATGATTGTATGAAATCTAATGTGTATTATATTTTCTTGTGATTTTGAAGAAAATTCCACCAAAGAAAACAACCACCACACCTATGACTGATGTCATCATTAAGACACTGATAGCCCAAGGCGTTGCTAATGCTTTGGCTGAGTATGAAGCACATAGAAGCAGTGGAAATGGCAATGATAGCCATGATTCTGGAAGTAATAGAAGGACAGAGCACGCTACTTGTGAGTGTACCTACAGTGACTTCTTGAAATGCCAACCCCTTAGTTTCAAGGGTACTGAAGGAGTCGTTGGTCTGACTTACTGGTTTAAGAAAATGGAATATGTTTTCCATATAAGCAACTGCATCGTCGCATGCCAAATCAAGTTTGCTACATGTACTCTTAAGGGAAATGCTTTAACGTGATGGAACTCCCACGTTAAGACTGTTAGTCATGAGGTTGCATATGGAATGACATGGAAAATACTAAAAAAGATGATGATTGATAAGTACTACCCAAGAGGCGAGATCAAGAAGCCAGAAATTGAACTGTGGAACCTAAAGGTTAAAGGTACTGATGTGTTGAGCTATAACCAACGTTTCCAAGAGTTGGCACTGATGTGCGGGAGGATGTTTCTCGAAGAATCTGATGAGGTCAAGAAGTATGTTGGTGGACTTCCTGACATAATTCAGAGAAGTGTGATGGTGTCTAGGCCCAAGACAATGCAAGATGCAATTGAGTTTGCAATTGAACTGATGGATCAAAAGATCCGAACTTTTGCTGACCGTCAAGCTGAAAACAAAAGGAAGCTTGATGATAACTAAAGAAACAACCAGAATCAACAACGACCTTTCAAAAGAAGGGAACCACACAAAACCTGCCAAACAAGTTCTAGGTTAATGTGCACCACAAACACTCAATTGCCAAACAATATCATCATTGCCATAATTATCCCATAACACACCTCAAATTAATAAGGTTTTATCACTCTAACGTGCGTCGAACTATAAGGCATGTTAGTAACGTCGGTACTGGTGAGAAAGAAAAACCCTTCTCATAAGCAATTGTGTAATTAACATTTACGCCTAACGTAAACTGTATCCGGACAAAGTTTAAGGCTCACATAACACTGAAAGAGTTATAAGAAATTTCAAGTGAGCTCACACGGCTGCACACTTCATGAGTTGCCTAGCCCAAGCACATCCTTTCTTTCCAATGTGTCAATTGAAATTTCCTCATCGCCTTCTCAAACAAATGACATATATACCGATGTTATACCACTTTTGTGATCACGAATCATATACCAACTCAATATGTAGCGCTGTCATAACACAATGAGCAAAAGTACATACCCAACAACATCAAAATAGCAAATCATTAATCCCCCATTTGTTTTTAAACACATGTATTATAAAAAACTGCAGAAGAGAAAGGCGGATGCGCGCGTGGCGCCACCAAAAAAAAAATTGACCTATAAATACCAACCCCAAACAAAAAAAGAAAAAAACATTATAACACAAAATCAACTAAAACCAACCTTCAATCAAAAAAACCCCCAACCCGACGGCCCCCCCCACCCTCACCTCTCCCCGCGCCTGCGTCACGTACCACCCCGCCCTCCCCCCCCCCGCCCCCACACCCACCCCCCCACGACGCCACCCCCGGCCCACACCGCACCCGCCCCCACCGCATCACCTCCTTCCCCCCCCCCCCCCCCCAGCAGAATAAGCCCGTCCCAACCCCAACACACCCAAAACAAGCCCGCCAAGACTACCCGGCCCCTTACCCAACCCAACTCCCACCCTAGCACCCGATAACACCATCCCGATAAGCACCACACCCACAAACGAGCAATAAAAACCCACCGCACCCATGACGCCGCATGGCCCGAAGCCCCCCCCATCCCCCCGGCACCCCCCCCCCCCCCTCCCGCCTCAACGGCCCTCCCCCTCACTACCCGCCTACCCCCCGACAACACGACCCCCCCCCCCCACACCCCCCCGTCCCCCACCGCAACCCGCGCCCCAAGCCCCCCCCCCCACCCCTGTCGCCACACAAAACCCCCAAACATCCCAACGCCAGTAGCACAGCACGCTCCAGCTCACCTCCACCCGCCAGCCACGGGTACAGGCCCCCAATGGCAAAGGCCAAGGGAGAACAGACACATGCCTGCAAACCTATGCAGGACGCACCACCCCAGGTGCCTCCTCGTTCGATGCCGTGCAGCAAACCACCACAACACAAACACAAACACAGGACACAAACAGATTGCGACTGGTTGCGTATGAGGGAGATCCCCCGCCACACATGACACAATCTCTATAATAAACCAAGGAAACCTATAACCGTAGCACTCTCCCCACCCACCTCCCTTACACATCAAATCACAAACGGGACCCCACCAGCACCACCCCCCCCCTCAAAACCCCCGACCCCTAACAACACCCTCCGTGATATGCGCATGCGACACCTCCAGGCGGCACATGCTGAAGATCTACGGGCTAAGTATCCTCTTTCTTAATACACGCCAGCGCGTGGAATCCTCAACCCTCCCCAACAAGCGATGAGATCAGTGAACTATGCGCAGGGGGGGGGGGGGGGGGGGGGGGGGGTCATACTCTAATAACCCCAACCACCACACAAGCTATCACGGGGGCGGGCATGCGCAAGACTTCTCCACACTCATCATCTATTCACAGCACCCTCACTGGTCACACAGAGGCCGACATCACAATCCAACCTAAGAACCCACCCCTCCCATACATACACGCTCACCCACCCAACCCACCACATCTAAGCACCAACCACCCCCAATAACACCACCACGCAAGACACACATGACAAACCAAACCCCCCCACCATACCCTCCACATTATAACCCTACACGCCATCACTCAACACACATCTCTTCGACTCACAAACAGAGACCAGACACCAAGATCAACACCCCCAGCACCACAGCCTCACCCACACACCAACACGCTGGGGGCGCGGGGGGGGGGGAGGGGGGGGGGGGGGGACGGTGAGTGCGCCAATATTGGCACATCAGCGTCGATGGGCCCCCCGCCATACCCCCGGGGAACGGAAACATTTGAACGACGTACAAACCCCACCCGACACACACAATGTGTGGTCGCGGAACACGAAGAAATAGGGGGGGGGGGGGGGGGGGGGAGGGTGTGATGAGAAATCTCAATGACTTCACCCCACAAGCATCATCTCTACCGGGGGAGTGCACACCCACCGCAATCACAGATACCACATCTGTGTAAATTACGTCCCCTGAGAAATATTAAGTGTGCACACCGACACAACCGGACAACCCCATACCATCAGCACACACCCCCACACCCCCCCCCAACAGTGCCACACCCCCGAAGGGGGAGGCCCTAATGCGATAATGAGGAACAACAACCAAACCACATTCCCTACCCACCGCCGAGTGACGCCTCCACATTTGACAAACACCTTTTTGTTACAGTGGTAATACTATTCCCACAACCCCCCCCCCCCCTTCTGGCTGCAACCCCACGGGCTCAATAGCACCTATAAAGGTACCGCCAAAAGCTCCCTCTTTTGTGTATATTAATTCTGTATTATAAGACAAAGCATATTATGTGCCGAGCCAACACCACCCAGAGATCTATCAACAAAACTCTATCGATATTATAGCCCAAACTAATGTTATTCGGCCCCCACCAGACGCATGCCAAAAAAATGCTTTGCCAAACCCTGTTAGTATAAAATAGTTTATAAAATAGTTTACTCCATGTAACAAATGATAAAGCATGAAACACAAAATAAAACTGAAGTGATCATATTCAAACACTATTAAAACAATCAGACACCAATATTATGACAACCAAAGAACAATTATGAAAACGTTTAGAAACCGACCATCATATACTAGAAAATAATATGGGATACATTTTAACAGAATCAATGGTGTGTCAACCTCATCAAACTACTCTGGCACTTGGTGTGTGTCAACCTCATCTGGCACTTGGTCTAGGAGATCAAAGATGTTCTTAGCAAACGAGAAAATCTTGCTACAGTCAAAGACAGAACAAAAAAGAAGATCAAATACGATGCACACACGCAATAAGATATATCAATGAGTACTTAACTCTATGTGATTAACGAAAAGACAATAAAAATATTAACTTAACCTCTAACCCACCTTTTGTCTTTAGTTATTAATATGCCAGACATGTTTTCATAAGCTCTTCTAAAACCAGGGTCTCCAATGAAGCGTCCCCACGACTTACACACAATTATACATCGCACGATATCCTTCACGGATATTCTTATGAATACCTGCTCAATGATATATGACTTGCTCTCACTGTCGCATCCGCTAAGATCAAAACTTACGATTCTTTGCTCAGGAACTCTTGCACTTGGTCTAGGAGCTGGTGTGTCAACCTTATCAAACTCTCGCACTTGGTGTGTGTCAACCTCATCTGGCACTTGGTCTAGTATATCAAAGATGTTCTTAGGAAACGAGAAAATCTTGCTACAATCAAAGACAAAACAAAAAAGATCAAATACGATGCACAGACGCAATAAGTTATATCAATGAGTACTCTTAAGCATTTTCTTAATATATTTTGATTGATTAAAAAATATTCCATCATCTAATTGTTTTATTTGTAATCCTAAGAAGAAATTTAGTTCCCCCATCATACTCATTTCGAACTCATCATGCATGATCTTGGCAAAGTCATCACACATTTCTTGACAAGTTGATCCGAATATAATGTCATCAACATATATTTGGACATAGAGATTGGATCTTTCATTTATAGTGAAGCGTGTGTTATACTACATTCCCATGGGTATAATTATGTTTAATAACAAAGGCTTTTATCGATCATACCAAGCTTTGGGGGCTTGTTTTAGACCATAAAGAGCTTTTTATGTTTATAGACATAATTAGGTTTTGCGAAGTACAATTAGAATCTCGGTGGTTGTGCACGTGATCCTCCAATTGATAATAACGTTAAGGATGCTCTATTACTTCACATTTTGGTATAACTTAAAGTCTAGTGCGGGGAAGCATAAGCCAAAAACTATTTATTGACTCTGTCTTGCTACGGTGATTGCATATGTTTCAATTCTTATCAATTTCTTCTTGTTAATTATAACCTTTGGCGACTAACCTAGCTTTGTTTCTAGTTACGACACCATTTTCAAATTCCCGACCATGATCCGTTCTAATTGATACAATGGAACATCCTAATTTGTTTTGGATCATTTTGCTAAATATTTCGAATTTTTTGAAGGCTTCGGTTTTATTTGCAAAAAATCTAATCCATGTGAATCGAGAATAGTCATCTACGATTACTAAGGTAAAACGATTCCCTCCATAACTTCGTATGGCGAAGGAGCCAAACAAATCCATGTGAAGTAGTTCTAAGCATCTAGTTGTTGAAACTATATTATTAGCCTTGTGACTTGCATAAGCTTGTTTTCCAATTTTGCAAGCATCACAAAAATATCGGTCGTATTTTAGTTTGGGTAGGTTTCTAACTAGTTCTTTAGATGCTAATGATTGAATTAATTGCATATTAGCGTGTCCTAATCTCCCTATAATGCCATAGTGTGGTGTTTTCGTCCAATGTTGAAAAGGCATAGTGTTGTTCTGTCCGGTTCTATTTCCTAGTTTCTTTACATATATTCCCTCTCCTTTCCTAATTCCTCTTTACCTATAACTCTTTTTATCTTTGATTATTTGCTATCGTGTATCGGTAAATATTTACTTTGCCTTGTTATCCACATATTTGTCCCTACACTAAGCAAGTTACATGTTAAGTTATCTCTCGTGCTCAACATTTTCAATTATCGCGGCAAGTTGCGATTCCAAGATTATCGTTTTCCTCCGTTGTATGCTTTGTATGAAGAAAAAACTTGCGTTTACGGTCATGTGTTTTGACCAATAACTATCTTTAATCCATCATCGGGTTCCTTGTTTATTCCTATGCATATTTCATCGGGCTGCTTGAGCTACAAGTCAAGTGTATCTTTAGGTCTTTTCCATTTTCATCTTCTCATTATCGCTCCTTTGCTCCCTCCAATAAATGCTCTTTGATCGTTGTTTTTGGTGGTCTTTGATCATTCACCAATGAGTTGGATTTGGGGATCACCACATCTAAAACATTTTCTTTCACTTTTCCATAACATCATTTTACTTCTTTGGAATGTTTTTCTATCGCCTCGTGGTTGTCTTACAAATCTTCCTCGTCTCTTGAAGAATTTCTTAAATTCTTTTACGGCCATAGCATACTTTTTGTCTTTACTATCGGAGCTTGAGCTATTGATAGTCGTTTTTCAACGCATCAAAAATAACCCTCCAGTTATTATATATTTATATATATATATATATATATATATATATATATATATATATAATATATTATATATATATTTATTTATAGAAAATACATATACATATACGACAAATTATTCTTAGGAAAGAATCACAAAAGTATCATACGCGGGTATCGTTTTCCTCGGCTAGAGGTGAATGGAAATCTACGTTCAAGTTATAAATCGAGCTTGATTGTCATAAAAGTTTTTGGTTTTGGTTTTAAACTATTTTTATACTAAAAATTAAACTAATATTAATTCTAAAATTTAAAACTGTAAGGTTATACTAAATTTGATCTAAAAGATATAAATGACAAATATGCTTGCTAAGTGACGTGAAATGTTCCTTAAGTGCGGGCTTAGGTTTAACGAATTAAAATCCTTAGAAAACAA
Source organism: Tanacetum coccineum (assembly GCA_026074375.1). Lineage (NCBI taxonomy): Eukaryota > Viridiplantae > Streptophyta > Magnoliopsida > Asterales > Asteraceae > Tanacetum > Tanacetum coccineum. The sequence goes on along the minus strand of BQNB010000907.1, from coordinate 56,807 downwards.
GTTTCAAGAAATTCAATGACAAGTAAAGTAAAAATGCTTTTTAAATTAAATGAATGTATTTAAATCATTAAACGTAAATGATCTAATATGTAAATTGACTATTAATTTTTAAACTTTTTTTAAAACCGCACTTAAAATTCCAAAATCAATATCACTTAGCAAATCACAAAGTTACTTATCTCTACTTTCATAACGAATTCATGTAACAACTTAGTTTTAACATCGATATTAAATCTACACACGAAGCATGACAAAATTAAATACGCAAATAATTTAATGGAACATGATAGAATAAAACTATTCTAAGTATTGAAAAGAGATTAGAAAATAGAACCCGAAATGAAGAACCGCAATGATATAAAACCACCCGATCTTACAAACTTAATAAACAAATAAGCTTATCACTTAAAAAGCTTCTACTTCACTAATTAGCAAATAAATGTGTCAACTTTATCTACTAATTACTTCTATAAAAACCATAAAGATCAAAACTTTATCTATTTATCAACCTTATGAGACCCTTAAGCTCGGGCCTTAGAGTTGGATAGATTTTATCAACCTAAAAACAAACAAGGATTAAGTTGAACAAGATAATATTAGGCTACTAAGACAAAATAAGCTAGAATTTATTCTAAAGACAATAAGCTAATAACCAGATTAAAACTTTAGATCTAAATCTACCCGAAACTAAGGTGTTCAATCAAGTGAACTTAGATCGGGTATATTTATAGATTTAGATCTAAGAAAAATAAGCTAGAATTAAAAAAAAAACAAACTTTATGCTAGAAAATAAGCTAAAAATATAAGATCTATAAAACTTTAGATCTAATCCACCCGAAACCAAGGTGTTCAATCAATTGAACTAGAGACGGGTATATTTAAGGATTAGATCTAAAAACAATAAGCTTAATAGATGAAAACATGTTAGAAAAAATAAGCTATTTTGATAACTAATCTTTGTAAAAATAAAACTAAATTAAATCTATATAAAAAAAACTACTTTTGAAATAAAAACTAGAATAAGCTAAAAAGCTATCAAGGCTTTTTCAAAGAAAGGATGAAGAATATAAGCTTATAAATAAGCCACTTCTCAAATAAGCTACAAGTAACCTTTGAAATAAGCCCTAGCTTAATAAGCTATAAGAAAAACTAGTAAAATTTAGAACTTTTTGGACTAAGTAAGCTATAATAAGCTATCGAAAATAAAGGTGCTCAAGACTTAATGAATAAGTCGAGTAGGAGACTCATGACACCTTTTTTAGCATTCGAATCGAGCTTAATCAAACAATAAGTACTTTTGAAAAAGAAAATAAAAGAAAGGAGATAAAAAGATGAAATAAGCAAAAGCTTATTTAGATCTATAAGCTTAGATTCAATCAAATAACCTAAAAGATAACTTATTTGAAATAGAAAATAAGCTATGAAAAATAATAAGCTCAAAAGAGCTTATTGAATAAGCTAAAGAAAAAAAAGAGAGAAAAATAAGCAAAGACAATAAGTTATTTAACCAATCTCAAACATCTTCATTAATAGCTCAAAATGATTTTACACAATAAGCTTAATAAGCTAAACTGCTTTTACAAAATTACTAATAAGCTAAACTAAATAAGCTAAAATCTATACTATTTTTTTGAGAGTAAACTACAAAAAAAAATCCTAACTAACTTCTATCTCTACTGTGTGCGTTCCAATTTATAGCCCAAAGTGGGCTTGGGGGCATTTTCGTCATTTCAGGAGGTTCAGACGCGTCCTAGTGCAAAGGTGAGGGGCATTCTCATCATTTCGTCCCAACGTGTTATTAAACAGCGTACCTCGTACGCCAGCTAGATCCACCAATTATGCGGAATCTAGTTTATACCACTAAGAAGAATAACAGTAATGAATGTTTAACATACAGAAATATAACCAAAATAATAAGCTCTAATATATTAATACGAACATTCTCTGACAGTGTTAGGGTTTACAACCTTAAAGCTATGAAAAACTATGAAAGACTGATATCTAGATCTATGCCTTATGGTTCCTTTTATACACCAAGAAAACCCTAATGGGCTTACAAAACGCGTATAATAATAATGCATATATGTTCCTAATTTAACTCATGCATATCATAATAGCAGTACTAACTATACAAGACTTACAACATTAAGTATTAACTAACAGTACTAACTATAATAGCAGTACTAATAATGTACTGGCAGCACTAACTATTATAGCTAGCAGTACTAATAACTTAGACTATTTTCTTTAAACTTCAATAGCAGCACAATCTTGAACTAGTAGTATTAACTTCCAAAACTAAGAGTAGTAACTTCAGAAGCCTTCAATTCCCAACAAGATCTTCTAGAAAGGATGGGACGTGTGAAGAGAGATGGATTTACCCTGTGCTTCTCATTGCAATGTAAAAACAGAAGGGAAAGAAGATAAACAGTGACTTTGACCATGTTTTTATCCTTGACTTGGAACCGGGTCTTGGGTTTGGGCTTATATCTCTTGGGCTTGAACTGTTTTGGACTAGTTATGAATTGAATTTGGAATTTGGACTAGGCTAGTATAGTATAAGTATTTATTGGCTGACTTAGCCCATTAAGCAGGTACGTCCTCGGCTTCGTTTTCCCACGCTCTTCCAATCTCGTGCTCGTTTTTGTCCATTTGACTATATTGTGAATATCTGTTACTTGCATAACACAATTAACAAAATAGACAAATACAATGTATTTTTTATTTGTTTTTGGTCATTTAAGCTCGTTTTAATAAAGTAAATAGATATGTGATTAAACACATATAAAAAATCCCCCATACTACGCTATTGCCGTGTCCTCACGCAATTTCATAAATACACACATAGAAAACCAAAAATTTCAACCCCTTAGACTAATTACCTTGAAAAGTAGCTAAGTGTTCATCTAAGGGGATTAAGAAATCACTAGTTTTGAAACGCCCCGTTTTACCATTTCTTTTTATGTATATATTTATTATTATTATTATTATTATTATTTTTAAAATGAAACTGCATGATTGACTTTCATTATTTAATTATAACTTTTAGGATCACGGAACAAGAAACACTTATAAATAGTGTCCTTAAGGATAAATTCATCGTCCTTGATTTTTCACCAACCCCAAACCAAGCTTAAAAATAAAATCATTGTTATATACAAGTTAAGATGCTAACACTACTCATAAATTCAAATTGTGTACGCATAGCTACTTTCCGCTCCCTTATTCCTAAATCCTCTAAGGATTTTATTTTTATTATTGGTGAGAAATTAATTATGTCCTTATTCATATAAATAAACCCGGTTTAGACCATAATTAGTTTGAAATTCTTTCCTAAAGAGACGATATGGTGAGAATAGGGTCCACATTAAGGTTCTAAATTCGCATGATTTAGGGGTTATCCTTTTTGTTTCATCCGAGACAACTCAACTATGAGTCCAGAGACGGAGGCTTTATTTAGATAACCCCAGAGTCGAAATTTGGCTTTATTATTATTATTATTATTATTATTATTAACCCCCGGTCCTTTAAACAACTACCACATCTGTATGCAAGCCGACCATGGTCTAGGAGTCTTATTTCGACCAGGAGATCCTCGACCTTTTTGAAAACTACCACATCGGTATGCGGGCCGACCATGGTCCAGTAAACTTTTATCAGTCTCGAATTTATTATTATTATTACCTCCACCCTTTAAACGACTGTCACATCGGTATGCGAGCCGACCATGGTCTAGTGGTCTTATTTCGGCTTCGGTTTATTACATTATTATTATTATAGCCAAATTTCAAGTCCTATGGTCTTTTAACTACCTAGACAACGGTAGCGAGCCGTCAGGAATCGGTAGCCTATTTCCCCACAACAATGACAAAACCTCGATGTGTACCTTAATTTCATCAGAAGGAATCTCTACGAAGGGATCTAAACTAAGAATCGCAAAAACCAAAGTAACTTTATTTATTTAACAATTATATAGCGTTTATTAAGCTGGTGGGAGCAAAAAGCCACAATTAACCTCTATGAGCTCTAAAGAGATCCAACTACTCCACGCTTAGCATCCAACTTATATTCAACTCTATCTTTTTTCGTTCTTTGCAAATTTAAAATCTTTAATAAAAAGATCCGCGAATGCTTAGTCTAATAAAATCAAGCTTTGCATATTTAAAGTCTATTATAGAAACTTGCAAACTCTTGGCTTTTTTTTCAAGCTAGAATTCGCGTTTTAAAGCTTCTTGTATAAAATACTAGCTGTAACACCCCCAAATTGGGTCGCAGCGGAATAAGGGTCTGGGGCGTGTCACATCTTAGATCAATAACACAAGATATATATAGAACGACCATTAAAAGTCGTTTAAAACTGATACATTGGATTTAGCAAACATTTGTTACAAAAAGCCCGAAGCTTAACTTATTCATTGTTCATATTACAAAGATACTAGTCCATAATACATGATTCCCAAAATATAATGCAACCATATCTTTAAGCATGTCATCCCAAAATACAAAATCACCAATGTATCGCTTGCACCTTGTGCTTACTGACCTCCTGAAAAACATTGCTTTAAAACGTCAACAATAATGTTGGTGAATTCATAGGTTTGATAAATCGTATAAAGTTGGACCACAAGATTTCCCCAAGTATATGATAATGCAGGAGATGCAAAACATCACATAATTGTAATTACGTTGCTCTAAGCTCATGACACTGAAGCTCGACATAAATATATGGCAATATATAATTGCCCACATTGCCCGTATTGATGTTCTAACCCGCAACATCCCTAATCCGACATGGTATATGTTCGTTTGCCTAGTGATATCTAATCACCCGAACGGGGTTGTCAAACCTAATTGTTCTAATTATAACATTTGCGCTTGCTGAGACCAATCTAATTGGTTATACCATAATTAACCGTTCATGATAATGGGCTCATTGGGTTATCGCTACTTAGGCAACACGTAATCAATATAAAATATGACACTTGATGCCCTGTTTAATAAAAACAAATGGCATGTTTCCACCCCAAAAATTATAAAATAAACCATGGTTTTAAAACGTTGACTATGAACTCACCTTGAGTTACTGATAATCCAAATATCACAGATAATGCGTCACGCAAATGATCGGATGCAACCTAAATTAATATAGGCCGTATAAGTACTAATCACATTGATTAACTAATATCATATACAAGTCTATGTAGCTACATCACCATCTATTTGTAATTTAAAAATCGTTGTTATAGAGTGAAAACGTTTATAATTATCGTTTTAGTAAAACTAGCATAACTTTCCCGTTTTAAACCCGTTTCTCGCGTTTCTTACGTCCACGTCTTCGTATTGAGATGATATATAAAAATATTACATTTTTATATTTTATAACCTTCTGATGAACAGTACTTTTACTGTTTATGACGTTTTATAAATTTAATTGTCGTAATACCCGTAAATGCAATAACTTATTCGTTTTAATCCTGATTTTAGCGATTCCTTCGACCACGTCTTCGTTATCAAAATTATCACATTTTCATAAAGTGGGGTCTGCTGATGAACAGTAATTTTTACTGTTCATAGTTTATAAAATTACTTTTATAAACTCGAATTATCGTAAACGTCGTATTTTATTCGTTTTAGCTCCGTTTTTAGTAATTCTTTCGAGCACGTTTTCGTAATTGAAAATTCTATTTATTTATGAATTTTATAAAAATTAATGTTTCTGTCATGAACAGTAACTTTTTATAAAAATATTTTTATACATTTTAAGTATATAAACTCGCGTAATTCATAACTTCTTCGTTTTTAATCGACAAATTACGTTTCTTATCGTTTTAGAATCCTAAAAATATGTATAATATGTTAAATATACCAAACTTTCTGTTTTGTATAATTTTTATAAAAGTTATTTTATAAACCCGTTTAATTAACGTATAACTCGTAATTAGCGTACTTTTCGTTTAGTTAATCTGTTTTTCGATTTATTATTTTGTTGGGAATCGTCGTGAGGTGTATTATCTTTATAAAACATTAAACTCACTGTTTGAAATTCGAAATCCAAACAGCCCCTTTATAATGAATATGTATACTTTTATATAACACTTGTTTTATGTATTTTTCACTTTTGTAGTTTACCATAAGTCTTTTATAACTATATTTATCATATGTGATACATATAATAATGTCCATAATCCTTGATTTGTCCACATAAGGTACCATTGACAAACAAGATTTAACAAGATTACAAATTGTTTACACACTTTACTTGTAGTTTTTTTTTGGTAAATCCTAAATATCACTAATTCTTGCATTAACACTTTTTAAGCTTAACTAGATTGTAAATAACTTATGTATCATTTATAACCTCTTAATTTCATCCATATTAACATGTGTTAGTCATAGAATCATGTTTACAAGAAAATTCACTTGTACAAGTTAAACATGTCTTTATGTTGATTATACTTACATAGAACATCATATACATATAAACTCATGAAATGAAAAGATAAATGTTTTTAGATGACTTTATGATGAACAATGATGATGAGAAATATGTGCTAAACCCTTGTTTAGACTTTAAACCCAAGCTTGCACACTTGAAACCCTAGTTTTCCAATAGAAACCCTAATCTTCCTTTCCTTTCCTTAATCCTTTTAATTGATTAACCAATACTTCAAATCACCTTGAGGTATCTTAGATATAGTGTAGGCATGCTTGTATATGTTGTAAAATGAGTTGTATGAATATTTAGGGGGGGTTTCTTGCCGTGGCTAAATGAGAGCAAAAAGGGAGAGAATTGTTTTGATTTTTGGTAAAGGAAATGGATGTATGTTTTTCTCTTTCTAAAGTGCAAGTATATGTAATGTAAACTAGTAAATAACAAAGACTAATAGTCTTATGGTCCAAGGGGGGGGGGGATGGCTCACATGGTCCAAATAGGGATGACTAGTGACTTAAATCACTAGTCATGATAGAAGTCTTATAATCCCATACTTGCACCTTACTATAATTTATTACTTATGTTTCTTTGTCACTCAATAGTTGAGATCATCCCCTTGATATAAGGAGAAGTGTTTCTTAGATATTTACTTGGTAAATATAAGTGTATTACTTGTAAAATGAAAGTATAATGTATAAGGTAAAGTGTAGTCTTTGTTATATAAAGTGTATACTTGTAACTTGACAAGTCTTGCTCATTCCTTGTTATATGTAGGCGTCCCATTTGTTTAAATGTGGTAAGGTTTTAGAAACTTTAGTCATTGAAAATAAAACTAAGCATTTGTTGAAGCGTAGATTTATTTTGGTGGTTCCGGGTATGCCTAAACGCATTTTATCGCGAAACGTAGCCAATTTACGTAACCAATAAAAGTAAAACAAACAAAGACCATAATTATAATCAAAATAATTATTTAATACATGATTGATGTAAACGTTTAATTGCTTGATGCCCGTTTACATTGAATGATCGTTTTTAGCTTACGCGATTTTACTTAATACATGAAATTAAAAGCAAACGCGTACAACACCAAAAAGAAATTGTAGATTTATTAACTTCGTCAATGACTTGAAAACACGGGGTGTTATAGACTTCCCCCGTTAAACGAGCCTTGTCCTCAAGGCTTACGGCGCGACACTTGAAGACGGTGCGGCCTTTGCAAAAAGGTGCGGGTATTTCTTCTTGAATTGGTCTTCACGTTTCCACGTGAACTCAGGACCTCTCTTGGAGTCCTTATTACTTTGACAATCGGGACACGGCTATGTCTCAACTATTTGACCTCTCGATCCATGATCTCGACCGGTTCCTCGACAAACTGAAGCTTGTCATCAACGTGTAGTCTATCTAATGGCACAGTTAGCGGATCATCGGAATAACACCTCTTCAAATTGGATACATGAAAAGTGTTGTGAACCCTGCTCAGCTCTTGCGGGGAAGTCAATGCTGTATGCAACGGCGCCATTTTTCTAATACCTTGAAAGGTCTGACATTATCTGGGTTTAAACTTCCCCGATTTGCCAAAGTACGGGACCCCTTCAAGGCGAAATCCTTTAGATTTAACCTTTATCCCCAACTTGAAAGCCATCGCTTTACGCTTCTTATGGCATAAACTCTTTTGTCAATCGCGAGCGGTTTGCATTCTCTTCTTTATCTGAATAATCTTCTCGGTCGTCTCTCGAACTAGATCTGGACCGGTAAGTTGCACTTGCCCAACCTCGGCCCAACAAACAGGTGAACGACACTTTCGGCCGTAAAGCACTTCAAAAGTGCGCCCTCTTATTGCTAGAGGTGATAACTGTTGTTGACGAGAACCGAACTAAGGCAAATGGTCGAACCAACCATTTCCCGAAGTCAATCAGCACGCACGTAGCATATCCTTAAGAGTTTGAATAGTCCTCTCGCTTTGTCCGTCAGTCTCTGGATGGTATGCCGTACTCATATCCAAGCTAGTACCCAAAGCCTTCTGGAGTGACTTCCAGAAATTTGATACGAACCTAGGATCACGATCGCAAATAATTGAGACTGGGATTCCATGTCTTGTGACCACTTCCTTTAGGTACATTTTTGCTAGTTTCTCCAGGGGATCGGTTTCCCTCATCAGTAGAAAGATTGAAGACTTAGTGAGTCGGTCAACAATCACCCAAATGGTATCGTAGCCTTGCGACGACCTTGGAAGCTTTGTAACAAAATCCATAGTGATGTTGTCCCACTTCCATTGAGGTATCTTGGCTTTGTACCACCAATCCTGGATGGCTTTGAGTTCGCCTTGACCTAGCACAGGTCTAACACTTGCTAACATAGTGGCGATGGTTGGCTTCAAATTGGGCCACAATATTGCTTCTTCATATTCTTGGTACTTCTTGTAGAACCCGGATGAATAGAGTATTTGGACTTGTGGGACTCGTGCATGATCACAGTCCTTAAATCACCATAACATGGCAACCAACTCCTGCCATTGAAGCATAGAGTTCCATCTGCTCGTGGTTCTAACTTTTCTATTCTAAATTTCTCAGAATCTTTAGAATTTTCAACCAACATACCTCTCACATCTACGTTTTTTGAGGTTCTCCGGCTTCCGAGCTTCAGTCTGAGCATTCAGGATTTATTTGGGAAGCTCTAAGCCAATAGTCATGACTAGGGCTTGAACCCTTAATGGTTTATCTCGTTCTTTCCTGCTTAAGGCATCAGCAACAACATTTGCCTTTCCCGGGTGATAACGAATCGCACAATCGTAATCACCGAGCAACTCTAACCAACGACATTGCCTCATATTCAGCTCCTTTTGATTAAGAATGTGTTGTAGATCTTTGTCAGTGAACAACCGTGCACTTGGTTCCATACAGGTAGTGCCTCCAAATCTTGAGAGCGAACACTACTGCTCCAAGTTCCAAATCATGAGTCGTATAGTTCTTCTCATGAATCTTCAGTTGGCGTGATGCATAAGCAATCACCTTTTCTCTTTGCATTAACACAACGCCTAAACCCTTCTTTGAAGCATCGCAGTATGCGATAAAATCTTTGCTTCCTTCAGGTAAGGCCAGGATTGGTGCACTGCACAACTTCTGCTTCAACAGTTGAAAAGCTGCTTCTTGTTTATCACCCCAAACAAACTTGACCTTCTTCTGAGTAAGCTTGGTCATTGGTTTGGCGATCTTCGAAAACCCTTTAATGAATCTCCGGTAATACCCAGTAAGACCAAAAAATTGACGAATCTCCGTTGGTGACTTAGGAGATGCCCAATCTTTAATGGATTCGATCTTGGCAGGATCCACGTGGATGCCCTTACTATCAATCACGTGACCTAGGAACTATACTTTAGGAATCCAAAATTCACACTTGGAAAACTTGGCATACAACTCCTCTTTCTTAAGCAATTCTAAGATTAGCTTAAGGTGCTCTTTATGTTCTTGCTTGTTCTTTGAATATATTAGAATATCATCAATAAAGACAATCACGAAATTATCCATATATGGTTTGCACACTCGATTCATAAGGTCCATGAATACGGCAGGTGCGTTCGTCAAACCAAATGGCATAACTTGGAATTCATAATGGTCGTAACGAGTTCTGAAAGCGGTCTTTAGAATGTCTTCATCTCGAACCCTCAGTTGGTGATAACCTGACCTTAGGTCGATCTTCGAGTAGACACTTGACCCTTGAAGCTAATCAAATAGATTGTCAATTCTTGGAAGTGGATAACGGTTCTTCACTGTTAGTTTATTCAATTCTCGGTAATCAATGCACATTCGGAATGATCTGTCTTTCTTCTTGACAAACAAGACCGGAGCTCCCAGGGTGAGGAACTGGGCCTTATAAAGCCTTTGTCAAATAACTCTTGCAGTTGCTCTGACAACTCTTTCATTTCGGAAGGCGCCAATCAATAAGGTGCCCGTGCTACAGGTACTGCACCAGGTACCAAATCAATTTGAAACTCCACTTGTCGAGTTGGAGGAAGACCCGGCAAGTCCTTAGGATATACATCGCGGAAATTCTGACAATGGGTAATCCTATGTCGCTTCTCCTCCGATTGTCTTCCGCTTTTCTTCGTAGTAACATGTGCCAAAATGATAGGACATCCTTTTAGCAAATATTTCTCAGTTTTGGTGCACGAGATGATGTTTAATCGTATCTTATTTCCCCGGTTACTCCCGTCACCATGAACAATTAGGGTTTCATTTCCCTAGGGGATGCGAACAATCTTCTCGGCACACACGATGATCGCTTGGTACTTCGCCAACCAATCCATACCAATTATAGCATCGAAGCTACCAATCTTTACGGGCATCTAAATTTATGTGAATGTGTGGTTCAGGGAGATTTAATGTTTACAACCCCTAAGAATAGTGTTCACCCAATTATCGTTCCGTCAGCTAGTAATACATCATAATAGTGATCACAAGTAGATGGTGTGATGTCCAATTTGGGAACTAATTGTAGTGGACACAAAAACTCCCCCCCCCCCCCCCCCCTATCGGCTCAGTATAAATAAGATAGATGCCATAGCGGTTGTTGAGAAAGGACGTACCCTTCACGACATTGGAAATTGGTTTGTCGCATGCCCTACCGCATATCTTCGTGGAGCTTTAGCTTTTCTAACCTGATTACCACGGTTGTTGTTGTTCTTCTTCAGCTTCGGACAGTCTGTCTTAAAGTGTCCCCGAACTCCACACTCGAAGCAAGTAGGCCCTTGACCTGTCCCATTTCCTCTTTGGTTACTACCCAGATTAACACTTGCAGGACTTCATACATTACCCTAAGTAACAAATTTGTTTGCTCTTTGTAACAGTTTTGGAGCACATGGACCGTTATGGTTGTAATTTCACTTGGGACAGAGGTTTAGATCCTCCATACTGTTTCTTATCACCAGATCCCGCAGTGTAGGCTCTGCCAGTATTCTACCTTTTGTTATGTCGTGGATGGTTATGGTTGTTCTTGGAAGTGTCATCAAACTTCTGCTTGTTTTCAGCTTGCCTTTCAGCGATAGTGTTGATTTTCTTATCCATCAGTTCGGATGCCATTTTAGTAGCCTCCTGCATGGTTTTTGGTTTTGATGCCACAACACTTCCGTGAATCATGTCGGGCAACTCACCGACATACCTTTCAACCTTGTCCGATTCTTCAGGAAACATTCTAACACACAGTAGTGCTAGTTCTTGGAATCGTTAATTGTACCCTGTCACATCGGTACCTTTCACTTTCAAATTCCATAACTCAACTTTGAGCTTCTTCATAGCTGTTCTAGGACCGTACTTGTCAGTCATTTTCTTTCACTGATCTGCAATTCATTGAATACGCAACATCCAACGAAACAATCCTAGTGGGAGTTCCACCACGGTTCAAGCACCTGCGAGAGAGTACTATGAATCTTGATCTGATTATCTATTAGAGCAGTTGCTTATGCGAATCAGTCTCATCCTTCAAACCATGAGTTGATTAACAACTCCCTCAGTGCTTTGAAATACTAGGTTGGCACTTCATGAGAGTTTGATAGGTGCACTATCGAGTAACGTGTTCTCGTTCAATCTCCTGACACCCGTTCGAGGATTATGGCTGTCATCGCCATTCTAGTTGGCATGCGTGCTACAGGTTTTTTTTCTTTTACAGCAGTGACACCTTGATTAATCATTTCCTAAAGTTGGGCATTGGTGACAGATGTGGTAGTAGTTGTTGTTTCTGGGGCTGGTCTAGTCCTCGTGGTTCTTTTCGATGCCATTTTCTTCAATCACAAAAAGTATAACACCCGTTAGATTTCATAAAATCTTAACCATGACATAACATATACACAATAAATAAAACAAGATCACATCCTACAGTGAAATATATAACTGAACTGAGTTCAACACTGGTATAGATAAATCGACATTCATTGACACAAATTCAATTACAACCAAAACATATTACATTCCTGACATAATACCACCATTCTATATATACATGGAAAACATACACGATTTCTTGATACAAGAAATGAAAATACAAATCCTACTACCGTGCTAGCTGGTATAAAACCATAAAACTTAGCCGGTCTAAAACAAAAGATTGCACGTAATACAACATAAACCTAGAGCCATATAGCGGGAGTCATACCGTAATACTTAATAGGCTATATACAAAACAACTAGTCATAACCGGATCTATGAACTACTACCGGCCTCCTCCAGTGCAACTGGCTGTGCTGGACCTCCAGAGGGTCCCTGCTGTCCCTGCAGTGCTGTCACCTGTCCCTGTAAAGTGGTCACCTGTCCTTGTAGTGACTGCATTAATATCAAAGTCTGCACAAGCTGCTCTTGTCAGGTATGGTCAAATGTCCGTAATGCTGCAATCTCTGCCTGCCTCATGCGGTCTGCCTGTAGCATCTTTGAAGTCACAGTCTGACTCCTACGGTCAGCTGCCTACAACTATGAAATCACTGCCTGCTGACCCATCACTACAGAGCGTAATGCCATAATCTCTGAACGTGTCATATAGCTAACCTCTATGGAGCGTCCCCATGCCTCCCGGGAAACCAGAGCCTCCTGATCTAGTAGTCGTGCAGTCTCATAGTGGTACTGACTATCATCAACCAATGTCTCAACTCTCTGATATATCTGGGTCTGCCTGTCCTGAGTATCCCCTATCACATCATAGATATCCTGCATGTCCTGCTCCTGAACTGTAGCAAGCTCGGTCATCCTAGTATTGACCCCTTCAAGGGTTATTGATGCTACCTCCTCAACAGCCTCTCTCGGGTCTACCCAAACATCTCTAATCCCATAGCCGACCTCCTCGGCTCTCTATCGTCTGATCTCGGTATCCATAGTACCGACAAACCCATAGTTTGCTCTACGACCTCCAATCGGTCTAGCGGCAGCAACAGCTGAACTCTCTCTAATCTCATACCTAGGACCCTGGGTAGAACATAACCTCTTCCGAGGTGGTAAGCAAACCTCGGGTTTGTCCTCTCTATGGTCAATGGAGAGTAAATGCAAGGGTGATGTCCCCGATAATGGTGCAACTGGTCTAGTGTGGGAGAGTATGATGGGTGGTGGTAATGGTAGTGAATGGGAAGTAGATGCGGCCTCGGCTCTTAGCCGGATCATAGCAGCTCGATAGCCCAACGGACGAATAGGACTAGCAGGTGGTGATGCAGGTAGTACAGGTACTGGTGGTGGTACTGGGAGTGGTGGTGAAGGTATCTGTGGTACTGGTGAAGGTATGTAAATCCCTAAAAACCCTAATCTTGCATTAACACTTTTTAAGCTTAACTAAGATTGTAAAACACTTATGTATCCATTTATAACCTCATAATATCATCCATATAACATGTGTATAAGTTCATAAAATCATGTTTACAAGAAAAATCCACTTTTACAAGTTAAACATGTCTTAAATGATGATTTTACTACATAGAACATCATATACATATAAACTCATGAAATGAAAAAATAAAGGTTTTTAGATGACCTTATGATGAACAATGATGATGAGAAATATGTGCTAAACCCTTGTTTAGACTTTAAACCTAAGCTTGCACACTTGAAACCCTAGTTTTCCAATAGAAACCCTAATCTTCCTTTCCTTGCCTTAATCCTTTTAAATGATAAACCAATACTTCAAATCACCTTGAGGTATCTTAGATATAGTGTAGGTATGCTTGTATATGTTGTAAAATAAGTTGTATGATTTATTTAGGGGGGGGGGGGGGTTTCTTGCCGTGGCTAAATGAGAGCAAAAAGGGAGAGAATTGTTTTGATTTTTGGTAAAGGAAATGGATGTATGTTTTTCTCTTTCTAAAGTGCAAGTATATGTAATGTAAACTAGTAAATAACAAATACTAATAGTCTTATGGTCCAAGGGAAGGGGGCTCACATGGTCCAAATAGGGATGACTAGTGACTTAAATCACTAGTCATGATAGAAGTCTTATAATCCCATACTTGCACCTTACTATAATTTATTACTTATGTTTCTTTGTCACTCAATAGTTGAGATCATCCCCTTGATATAAGGAGAAGTGTTTCTTAGATATTTACTTGGTAAATATAAGTGTATTACTTGTAAAATGAAAAATAAAGCGGGTTTATTTTTTTTTTAAAAATGTATAAGGTAAAGTGTTTGTCTTTGTTATCTAAAGTGATATCAAAAAATTGTAACTTGACAAGTCTTGCTCATTCCTTGTTATATGTAGGCGTCCCATTTGTTTAAATGTGGTAAGGTTTTAGAAACTTTAGTCATTGAAAATAAAACTAAGCATTTGTTGAAGCGTAGATTTATTTTGGTGGTTCCGGGTATGCCTAAACGTATTTTATCGCGAAACGTAGCCAATTTACGTAACCAATAAAAATAAAACAGACATGAGACTTATTATTTCAAATTATTATTTAATAGTGGATTGATGTCAACCAGTTTAATTGCTTGATGCCTGTTTACATTAAATGATGTTTTTAGCTTATGGCGATTTTATTAATACAAGAATTACAAGCAATCAGCGTAAACACCCAAAATAAATAGTAGATTTATTTGGACGTCGTCAATGACTTGAAACATGGGGGTGTTTACTAGCAATATGTTTTAATTTATATCGGTTAAGGGGCAAGCTAGAGGCAACATGCTCGATCAAGTCAAAATTTATTCTTGTTCTCACCATCATAAAGTCAATTCATTTGGGTAAAAACACTTATTTTATTTTTGAAAAAAAAATTTTGGCGTAAAATCACATATTTTTGGTATTTTAGTGGCAAAACAGGGTTACATAAAGACAAAGCAAATGCAAGTAAGATCAAATCGATAGATACCCCCCATACTAGAACTAAACATTGTCCTCAATGTGAGATTGCCACCCCCATACTAAAAATACATTTGCATTAAGAAAGCCCTATATAAAAGGGTCTCTACGTAAATCTAAAGCCGTTTATTAATTATGCTAATAGATAAACGTTAGTCAATAAGATCTAGGATATCGGATTCCCATATATAAGCATGCAAAGGATAGAAGCTTGAGTGAACGATGGACAAAACCACGAGCACGAGAGTCTTCATAATCCGGGGCAATTGAAAATAAACAAAGCCACCAAACACGAGAAGGATGAGCGCGAGCCCTCCTATGTCACACTTATTAGAAAATAGAAAAAGAAGATAGAAACACGGGTTGCCTCCCGAGAAGCGCTTGTTTTTGTTAACCGAGTCACGAGCCTAACTCGACCCTGAATTTAGTGGTCCACGGGGAAGGTTTGGAGATCCGGGACAACCATAGGTTGTATGTCCCCTCCAAAATAATGTTTGAGTCTATGGACCCGTTACCTGAGTTTGGTTATAGTTTGTGATAAACTGGTTCCATAAGGGAAACCTTGAGTAGCGGTGAACGGTCCGGTCCAACGGGTTTTGAGCTTGCCCGATAAGATCTTTAATCGAAAATTGAAGAGAAGAACTCGATCACCAATGTTGAAAACGCGGTTCTTAATCTTGGAGTCATGAATCTTCATCGTTTTCTCTTTGTAGATTAAAGAGTTCTCGTAGGCTTGATCCCGGAGTTCATTTAATTCATTCATTTGAACTTTTTGGTGATCACCCGCGGACTTGAGATCAAAATTGAAATGCTTCAAGACCCAACAGGCCTTGTCTTCAAGCTCGATAGGAAGATGACAAGCCTTTCCGTACACAAGCTTATAAGGAGTGCACCCAATGGGTGTTTTGAATGCGGTACAGAAGGCCCATAAAGCATCATCTAACTTATCGGACCATGAAGCAAGATTTTCGCCTACGGTCCTTTCCAAGATACGTTTCAAACCATGATTTAAAACCTCCACTGTGACAACCATGATTAGAGCAGGTTAGTCAAACCGTTAGTATTGACTTATGTGCCTGTTGCAATATATGGTGTATGTGATTCTGTGTGTTTATATGACTCCGCTGGACGGTCCTTTCCAAGATACGTTTAAAACCATGATTTAAAACCTGTCCACTGTGACAACCATGATTAGTAGCTAGGTTAGTCAACGTTAATATGACTTATGTGGGTGAATATATGGTGTATGTGATTTTTGTGTGTTTAGTATGAGTTTATGTGGTTATGTGGGTCATTGGTAACTCAATCTAGTTGAGTTGTTGTGTGAATCTCAATGATATTGGAATAGTGGTGAGAAATTGTTTGAGTTCATTCGTTCACTTATGAGTGACAAGAATCGCTTTATTGAGATTTGAGCGTGTTCCGTTGTTATTTAAATGTGTAAGTATTGTTACGTAGTACGTATTTTTGTGTTTCGTGAAGAGTCTATAGATAGGTTTAGATATTTAGTGGTGTAATGTTAAGAAAAATTAAAAGTTTCTATTTTTGAGATGTAGTTAGGTTTTTGAAAAAGAAAGAAGTTAGTAGATTATTGTTTAAAAGTCTAGTGAATTGCGTTTATGCAAAACAGTGATACTCTAAATAGTTAAGGGTTTTATTAAAACTTAAGGTATTGTAAATAAAAGTAAGTAATTAGTAAATAAATAAAAAAATTAAAAAAAAAGAATTAAAGGGGGGGTGACCGATCAGTTGGGTTTGAAAGTGGGAAGAAAAAAGGAAACAAAATTTGAGTTCAAATCTAATTCCTAAATGTAGAGTTAATCTAGAATAATCTTTTAGGAGGCTATAATAATACGAGAAAATAAAAAGATCCCTTAAACCCTATGCTTGTTCGGCAGATCTAGACGAAAAGAGAAAAAGAAGAAAAGATTTTTAGGGTTTAAAGTATTTTTTTTTTTTCTAAGTTTCTTATTAGGAGAAGAAAAAGAGAAAAAAATTTAGGGTTTCTTTGCTAAGGTATTTTCTAATTCTTGTTTAATTCTAGTTAATTTTTAATTAATGTAATCTAGCATGATGGATTAGGGTTTTAAACATGTAATTTTCGGCTAGGGTTTGGATTAGGGTTTTATGTTTCTGAAATTTTATGATGTATAGATCATGTTTGATCATTCGTTTGATTGTTTTCATGATTGGGTTAGTCGGTTAGGGCTTGATCTTTAGATATAGTCGTTTTAATTTACTGCAGAATTTTGGTCAGTCTTGTAGAGGTCATAACTCATTCATAAAAATTCAAATAAACAATTTACAACATACTGGAGATAACCTCAGAGAGTCTACTTTCCATCAAAGTTGGTCTCGTAAGTTTTTAAGGTCGGAAAGTAGGTCAAAAGGTCGTTACAAAATCAGTGGGTAAAACTATGACGAATTTCAGTTTTGGTTTTGATTTTTCTAAAAATACTTAGACATCTAGTTATAGGCTCTAAATCATGTTAAATTTAGTTTATATATTGTGTGTGACCCCTGAATTTTTGCTAAGCATATAATGAGGTCTAAAGTGGTCATCTAGTGTCATACGTTTAGGGGGTCAGATTCTTGACGAATTCTGGACACTTTGGATTAATGAATTTCTAAAGGGTATTTGTAAAAGGGTAATGGGTTTGGGAGAGATATGAGAGGTTCATAGAACATATATGTAGTATGGTGAATTTTGTTTTGAATTGTGGAAGTGTTTAGGTGGTACGTTTAGGACGCGTAAGTGAGTATAAAATTCTGCTCAAAACAAAAAAAATTAAAGTGTAGCATTGAAGTGTAAATGGCATATGTAGGAGTTGGAAAAGGGTTAAATCAAGTATAGAACTATGGTAGATAGCTTAGATATCCATTATAGTTGAGATTACATCATATTGGGTTGAATGCCTAATTGATGGTAGCTTATTGTGTGCTTAATTGTTTAGATTATCCGTGAAGTGTTTGTGAAGCTTTTGTTGGATTCTTTTGGGAAGCTAAGCATCAGGTGAGTTTCATAGCCTCTTTTTCTTATGTTTTCTTAGGGTAAAAATGATGCAAAGAGGTTTTGAAATTTTTTAGTTACTGTGATAATGTGATTTAAATGATGCATGGGCTATATGTGACTATTGTATGTTATGTGCTACTTGCTTTTATTGTATGAATTGTTGTGCTTGAGCGTGATCGTCTCATGGCATTTATGGATTTGATTGGTAGTTAGCGTGATCGTCTTATTACTGTGAGTTGTTTGAGTGAGCGTGATCGTCTCATTGTTGTTATGTTTTGTGTGAGGATTGAGCGTGAATGTCTCAATGTGGATTGGTGTGGTTGCATGTTAGCTTGTATGATAGTACGCTGTATGTCCTGTTATGTTATGTTTATTTATCACATTAATTGGATTTAAAGGTTTGTTTTGCGTGTCTTAAACCTATGACTCTCACCAACCGTTGTGTTGACGTTTTAAGCATCATTTTCAGGTGAGCTTCATGATAATACTGAGGTTAAGAGATGTGGCTAGAATGACCGCTAGGATTGTATTGGAGTTCGCTCCTGAGTTTGTTTATGTTTGTTGCATAATTTTGTTGAATGTTATTTGATTTTATTAGGATCGTGAGGTATTGTTCTTGTATTGGTGAGACCCTTTTCATTAATACAAGATGTCGTTCCTTTGGTTTTCGGTATTGTCATGACACATTGTGTCTTTATTACTTAGTTATGCACTTAGCGTTTCTCTATTTTTGACACCATTGCGTTGTGATGATATCCATGATGTTATGCCTCGTGTTTCCGCCTTGGCGGGGTGTGACAGATTAGTATCAGAGCCATTGGTTATAGACAACTAGGTGGTTGGGCCTAGACTATAGCTTAAGGGTCCCTCATATAGATGCATTTAGGACTTATATGTAAGTATATACCTATTATGCTTATTTTCCCTAAATTTCATGAAGTACATTATACTATATATATATTATATATTATATATATAAGTCGATTGATTATGGCTAATAATAGACATTACGCGATGAGTCGATGTGATATCGACATACATATTGAGACATTAAACGGAAAATTCAATGTGATATAGATATAAAAGACGTTAAATAAATGAGTCAATGTGATATTGAAATAAAAGACGTTAAACAAAAGAGTCAGGATGTGATATTAATATAGATGATGAGACGTTAAAGGGGTGAGTCGATGTGATATGCTATAAAAGACGTTAAACCGGATGAGTCGACGTGATATCGACATACATACTGAGACATTAAACGGATGAGTCGATGTGATACTTATTTAGATGATGAGACGTTAAAAGGGTGAGTCGATGTGATATGCTATAAAAGACGTTAAATGGATGAGTCGAAGTGATATCGACATACATACTGAGACATTAAACGGATGAGTCGATGTGATATTTATATAGATAATGAGACGTTAAACGGGTGAGTCGATGTGATATGCTATAAAAGACGTTAAACGGATGAGTCAACATGATATCGACATACATACTGAGACATTAAATGGATGAGTCGATGTGATATTGATATAGATGATGAGACATTAAACGGGTGAGTCGATGTGATATGTTATAGAAGACCTTAAACGGATGAGTCGACGTGATATTGATATAGATGATGAGACATTAAACGGGTGAGTCGATGTGATATGTTATAGAAGACCTTAAACGGATGAGTCGACGTGATATCGAGATACACAATGAGACATTAAACGGATAAGTCGATGTGATACTGATATAGATGATGAGACGTTAAATCGGTGAGTCAATTTGATATGCTATAAAAGACGTTAAACGGATAAGTCGACGTGATACTGATATAAAAGACGTTAAACGGAGGAGTAGATGTGATATCGACATACATGATGAGACGTTAGACGGATGAGTCGATGTGATATTGATATATCATGTATATGATGCGACTATAAAAGGATTAATCGATGTGATATTGATATAGATGATGAGATGTTAAACAGGTGAGTTGATGTGATATGCTATAAAAGACGCTAAATAAATAAGTCGATGTGATATTGATATAAAAGACGTTAAACAAATGAGTCGATGTGATATTGATATAAAAGATGTTAAACGGATGAGTAGATGTGATATCGATTGATATATCATGTATATGATGCGACATTAAAAGGAATAGTCGATGTGATATTGATATTAAAGACGTTAAACAGACGAAGTCGATGTGATATTGATATAAAATATGTTAAAGAAATGAGTCGATGTGATATTGAAATAAAAAAAGTTAAACAAATAAGTCGATGTGATATTGATATAGATGATGAGACGTTAAATGGGTGAGCCGGAAGATTAATACTATAGAAAGACTTAAACGGATAAGTCGATGTGATATACGAGATACACACAGAGACAAGAAACGGATAAGTTCATGAGATACTAATATAGATAATTGAACGTTAAACCAGTAAGTCGATTTTGATATGCTATAAAAGATGTAAGCGGGAAGAGTTGATGTGAATCAACATCCATATCGAAACATAAACGGGAGAAGTCGATTTGATATTGATAAATAGAATGTTAAACGTATGAGTAAGAAGTTATATCGACATACATGATGAATACGTAAACGGATGAGTCAATGTGATATTAATATATCATGTATATGATGCAATGTTAAAAGGATTAGTCGATGTGATAGTGATATAAAAGACGTTGAACAGACAAAGTCGATGTGATATTGATATAAAACACGTTAAATAAATGAGTCAATGTGATTTTGAAATAAAATACGTTAAACAAATGATTCGATGTGGTTATTGAATAGTGATGAACGTTAAATAGAGTGAGTCGATATGATAATGCTATAAAAGACGTTTAAACATGATCTACATGATATCGAGATACATACTGAGACAGACGCATTAAACGGCATAAGTCGATGGATAACTTATATAGATATGAGATCGTTAAACGGTGGTGAGTCGATTTGATATGCAATAAAAAGAGCGTAAGTGTATGAGTCGATGTGATAATGGACATCAATATTAGACAATAAGATGGATATTCGATGTGATATAGATATAAAAGACGTTAAACGGATGATTAGAATGTGATAACGACATACATATAGACTAAAACGATAAGTCGAATGTTAATTGATATATCATGTCTATGATGCGACGTTAAAAGGATTAGTCGATATGATATTGATATAAAAGACGTTGAACAGACGAAGTCGATGTGATATTGATATAGAAGACATTAAATAAATGAGTCGATGTAATATTGATATAAAAGACGTTAAACAAATGAGTCGATATGATATTGAATAATGATATAGACATTAAACGGGTGAGTCGATGGATTGATATAAAAGATGTTAAACAGATGAGCGATGTGATACTTGAGATACAATTCCTGAGACATTAAACAGATAATTTCGAGTGATTACGTCGGATATAGATGATAAGACGTTAAACAGGTGAGTCGATTTGATATGCTATAAAAGAATTTAAGCGGATGAGTCGATGTGATATTGACATACACATTGAGACATTAAACGGATAAGTTGATGTGATATTTATATAAAAGATGTTAAACTGATGAGTAGATGTGATATCTACATACATGATGAGACATAAAACGGATGACTCAATGTAATATTGATATATCATGTATATGATGCGACGTTAAAAGGATTAGTCAATGTGATATTGATATAAAAGACGTTAAATAAATAAGTCGATGTGATATTGAAATAAAAGACGTTAAACAAATGAGTCAATATGATATTGATATAGATGATGAGACGTTAAACGGGTGAGTCGATGTGATATGCTATAAAAGACGTTAAACGAATGAGTCAACGTGATATCGAGATACATACTAAAACATTAAACGGATAAGTCGATGTGATACTGATATAGATGATGAGACATTAACGTGTAAGGTTGATTTGATATGCTATAAAGACGTTAAGCGGATGAGTCGATGTGATATCGACATACATATTGAGACATTAAACGGATAAGTCGATGTGATATTGATACAAAAGACGTTAAACGGATGAGTAGATGTGATATTCGACAACATGATCGAGACGTAAAACGGATAAGCGATTTATATTAAAAAAGCATTGTACATAATGCTTAACTCATGTATGATGTTTTGTCTATCATCTTATGTGATGCTTATTAATATGTTACACCTCGCGTTTCCGCCTTGGTGGAGTGTGACATTAAATAAATGAGTCGATGTGATATTTGAAATAAAAATGTTAAACAACTGATTCAATGTGATATTGATATAGATGATGAGATGTTAAACGGGTGAGTCGATGTGATATATCGACATACATACTGAGATATTAAACTGATGAGTCGATGTAATATTGATATAGATGATGAGACGTTAAACGGGTGAGTCATTGTAATATGCTATAAAACACGTTAAGCGGATGAGCCGACACGATATTGACATACATACTGACACATTAAATGGATAAGTCAATATGACACTGATATAGATGATGAGATGTTAAACGGGTGAGTCGATTTGATATGCTATAAAAGACATTAAGCGGATGAGTCGATGTGATATCGACATACATATTCAGACATTAAACGGATAAGTCGATGTGATATTGATATAAAAGGCGTTAAATAAATGAGTCGATGTGATATTGAAATAAAAGACATTAAACAATTGCGTCAATGTGATATTGATATAGATGATAAGACGTTAAACGGTTGAGTTGATGTGATATGCTATAAAAGACATTAAAACAGATGAGTCGACGTGATATTGACATACATACTGAGACATTAAACAGATGAGTCGATGTGATACTTATATAGATGATGAGACATTAAAAGGGTGATTCGATGTGATATGCTATAAAAGACGTTAAACGGATGAGTCGGCGTGATATCGACATACATACTAAGACATTAAACGAATGCGTCGATGTGATATTGATATAGATGATGAGACGTTAAACGGGTGAGGCGATGTGATATGCTATAAAAGATGTTAAACAGATGAGTCGACGTGATATCGACATACATACTAAGACATTAAACGGATGAGTCGATGTGATATTAATATAGATGATGAGACATTAAATGGGTGAGTCGATGTGATATGTTATAGAAGACCTTAAACGGATGAGTCGACGTGATATCGAGATACACAATGAGACATTAAACGGATAAGTCAATGTAATACTGATATAAATGATGAGACGTTAAACGGGTGGGTCGATTTGATATGCTATAAAAGACGTTAAACAGATAAGTCGATGTGATATTGATATAAAAGACATTAAACGGAGGAGTAGATGTGATATCGACATACATGATGAGACGTTAGACGGATGAGTCGATGTGATATTGATATATCATGTATATGATGCAACGTTAAAAGGATTATTCGATGTGATATTGATATAAAAGATGTTGAACAGATGAAGTCGATGTGATATTGATATAAAAAACGTTAAATACATTAGTCGATGTGATATTGAAATAAAAGACGTTAAACAAATAATTCGATGTGATATTGATGTAGATGATGAGACGTTAAACGGGAGAGTCGATGTGATATGCAATAAAAGAAGTTAAACCGGTTTAACCAGTGGTTCAACAGGTATTTTCGGTCCAAACCGGTTCCCTTTAATCCCTTTAATCTCGTTTTAATTTTTTTTGTCGGTGATCCGAACGGATGAGTCAATGTGATATGGATATACATGATGAGACGTTAAATGGATGAGTCGATGTTATATTGATATACATGATGAGATGTTAAACACATGAGTAGAATGTTTTGGCTGGAAATTTTGGAACCAAAACGAAATTCCAAAAATATAAATGAAAAAAATCAAAGTTAGATTGTATAAAATAATATAGTAGATGTAAAAAATAATATTGTACATATAAACAAAAATAAAACAAAGTAAATCATTCTTGTATTAAATGCAATACAAATTTAATGGGTAAGAGTTTTACAAAAGACTAAAAGTCTTTGTAAAAACCATTCCAAAAAGCTTTTGGTGCAATGCCAAAAACTATTTCCAAAAGCTTTTTGAAATAGTGAAAAAGCTTTTCCCATTGGATTAGCCGATTCATTGTCATCAATTAAACAGCATATCACAACTTCCAATATGGTTTATGAGTGTGTTTTACTCTATTAAAATCAAATCTCAACGTGATTCAAAACATATCTAATGATATTTACAGGTAAATATTAATGATATTTACAGGTAACCGATATTGTTAATTGTTCATTCATTCGATTTTACGCATGTGATATAGATCATTGATGAAAATATGTTTTTTTTTCATGTATTGTTATTGAAGTTGCGAGTAACAATACTTTCCAATTTTGGTCACGAGGTTTTCTTATGCGTTTATGAAACACTTATCTTTATGAAACCCTCTATATTTATTAATGTAAATTCCTATGATCTATTTGCCTGCGGTAAGAGTTAAATAACTTGATGAAAGCCCTTAGTTTATACTTTATACTAATTCTGTTTACTCCTGATGATTCTATTGTTATGGAGGAATTTCTTTTTTATGACAACATGATATTGAAAATTATGCATCTATGATGGTTGATTGTAAATGGTACCGATGATCCTAGTACAGTCATAAATTAGTGTTATGTGTTCTGTATTCAGTAATGGTATGACTTCTTTATGAAATGGATTGATAGATAGAAAGATATACAAAATCCAGAAAACAAAAATGCCATCTTGATACATGTATTATTTTTTAAGTTTTTGTTTTTAATTTTTTTTCAAGCCTTTCACCACCATGTAAATCCTTTCTAATTAACAAACAATAATTTCATTACAATATGGTTTATTTTTTATGTCAGGGTAATGACTACTCAGTTCTTGATTAACGTTCTGCCAGACAGTTACCACATTAGACTGGTATTTTATTACACATGTTTTTTAAACACGAATATGTAAAATGTTATCTTTAGGTAGGAAACAAGCCGATCCGAGCCTTAACAAGCTAGAGGCCGAAACATCCTCAAGCTCAAATCTTAACACTCGAAATAAACCAATCTCTGCTCATTCTTTCAAAAATAGAAACAAGCTAAAGTCAAGCTCTAGCATGCTTATGGTCTGCGCGTCTCGTTTCCACCATTAAACTTGTATCATAAGCTCGTGTCGCTCGTCTTCAATCATTCATGAAAAAATTGCATAAAACAAATTATTTTTTTTGCCGCCACATAATTTTTAAATAGGAACTACCGGTTTGGTTTGAAGAACGTTACTATACTGGTCATTCAGCGATGTACCTGATCAATAACCAAAGAATAAGGCACCCGATTGGTCTTAAAAAGAGCAACAACGGACATTGGAAGTTGACAGGCACTAATTGGTCTCGTTTTATCAATAGAAGTGGATATGGAGACATTGCAACTTTGCATTTCATCTCGGAAGGGGCAGACACCTTCTATGTTACCGGATACGATGAACATGGTAGTGAGATTGGTGGATATAACGACCTGATGACGCAACAAAGGCGATCAAGAATTTTGGTGACTTTAGGAAATAATCCAGGTGAATCTCCGGTAAGTGCATCAACTAATCTTGGCATGCTTCATTACTACAAGTTAAACATACATAACATGTGTTTATATTTTTTTAATCTTAAATGTGGATATTTTGCGGGGATTCTTGTAGTTGCTTGTTCGGGATTTCATTCAACAAATACATGCACAAAGGTTTCATATTGAATTTCGTCATCGAAAACACAGAGTGTTGAAACAACTTTGACTATTTCTAAGGACTGAAACGATTATGGACACGTGTTATATGGTCCTGGCTGGGAAAATATTAAAGCGTTGTTTTGATTTCACTAATGGCAAGAGGGTTGTTTTAACTAACATGCTGGGAAACGACTTAATGCTGGTTTTTGGAGATGATGGTTATGAAATTAATCATGAAAACCTGCCACGTACAAAGGTCATTTTAGACACAATGCTTAAGAAAGAAACATAAAAAGGTATTAATACATGATATTCTATTAACATCATTACATTTTATACGCCATATTTTGCTATTACAAAGGCTTCCGGTTTAATTATTAAAACTATTGTCCTTTTGTTTTAAATATGAAATGTAGACCCAAGAATAAGGCACGTTTGTAATTAGAAGGGACACTCTGTGGTTCATGAGGACGAGGAAGTTATGTTCTACTGGACACTCTCTCGTCATGTAAAGAATGAAGGCAGTTTGGTATGCATATGATGATTTAGCCTATAAATTATAAATACTTGCATATTTTTAGTCACCTAGTATTACGTCTCTTTTTATGTAGGCAATCCCACCAGATTTTGTGACCGTTAATGATCTCTTTATCTTCGAGCACGCTAAGATTGTGTATGGTAAAAAGAGTTACAGGCTTGATATGAAAATCGTTAGAAACTGGAGGAGGATTTCACATCGTTGCATGTTTGGAAAGAACAAGACAATTCGCTTAAAGTACTTGACAGACATGTTAGATAAACGTGTTGTCAAAACCTGTAGACAGGATCCAGTCATGAATCATGTGTTCCGTATGTGTTAAGTAGGAGTACAGTAGTAGTTAAGTTGGTTTGTATTAAGTGGGTTGTTCGTAGGTTTATAACATGTTTGGAAATTATTAGTTTCTTTTGTTAATTACAAAGGTTGAGTCAAATATGGCTAATAAACTTTTCGTTTATATGGTTTGCCAAAAATTATAGCTAAGCTCCTAAATGATGTATTATGAGGACGTTATAATAGTAATATTCTTACCGACTTTGTTTAGGGCAATTCAACCTTCCTACGTAAAGCTCAAGAGTGACCTCGATTAAATGACCACCAACTTAGGCTAGAGCAAAAAGCCCGAGCTCGTTTAGTCTCGGCTCCTTCGAGCTTTTTAACCATCTGATCTCGTCCTTTCAGAACCGGCTCACCTAGTATCCTAGCCTATTTATGACATTGAATAAGACAAAAGGTTATATATACCCCCTTTCACCAAATTTTAATAGTTTTTTAATTTATGATTGTGACATACCCTCTTAGATGTGATGGTGATTGGTGACACACTATTTGATAGAAACTTATTACAGTAATTTTTTAGTAACTTTTTTTGTAATGGTCGGGGTCAAACTATTTAAAATGCCTGATCGAGTTATTTAGTGGCAGGGTCTAGCCACTTTTCATCTCCCGCCTTTAACACTATCCTGCCCACTATCACAAATACCCATAAACCCCTAGAGTAATTCATTTACATTTCATTTCCCATTTCATTTTCTTCCCTAAAATTGCAAAATCAAAAAGAAAAATACACATCTTAAAATGGTAGCACCTTCATTTCGTCATAATCGAGCACGTAGTTCCCCGATCCAACATTTAGGAGACATTTATGGTAAGCTTCATTTACGTTTTTTTTTCTTTTTTTTCAATACCATATTAGGAGCATGTAGAACATGCGTAAGAATTGATGTTTTATGTTTTTACACATAATCAAATGACCTCTTGTTTACACTAAAAATCCATCACAGTCGAAATTTTACCTCACCACCCGGTAGGATATATCATTGTGCAGAAATAGAATGGTATGATTTAGTTGATAGAGAAACGTTTTCGATAAACAAGTATGATGCAATGTTATAGGACTTAGGTATCAAGGATAGTAGTATTTTGTTCTCCCATTTTAGGATACCTAGAAAATCCTTGGATGAAGGATTGGTACCACTCATGTCTAATTAAGATGTGCTTAGTCTGTTACAGTATGTACCTATATATAAAGAAATTGAGGTGTACGTTGAAAATAACACGATGGAAGTTGTTTTGGGTACGGGTAAGGGTGTAGTTATTGAAGAAGCTGTGAAGGATGATAAGGTCAAGGAAGCTAGTGAGACTGGAAATAGTGGTAAACAATTGTTGTCAGTTACTGAAAATGATGTTCAGACTAAAACTGAACCTTTAACCCCACCATGGTCTTTTGAAAGTTTATATGATTCTGACATTAGTGACCACCCACCGTGGTCTTCTGAAAGCATGAATGAAAAAAGGAATGACAGGCTGAGTGAGGAATTCTAGTTTAGAAAAATGTTATTTGATATTGACTTGACATTTAGCTTAGATTTTAGTCACGAAACTTTAGAGATGAAAAATGAGGTCAAAGCTGAACATGAGATGGAAGAGCCTGTGCATAATGACTTTCATCCTCTAATGTATGAAGATGATTTGTTGCAGAAAAAGGATCCAGTTAATTACCAACAGGATCCTTACCATGGAGAAGATGTAGCTGAAGAGAATGTAGAGTTGTTTGATGAGCAAGATCATTTACTTGAACATGTGCCTTTTCTAAAAGAAACTGTCGTAATTGTTGATGGCGATGCTCCAATACTAGTTGTTGATGCTCTAGTTGTGCCTCGAGTTATAGTTCTTGACGAACAGTTAGAAAGACCAAACAAGAGGAGAAAGTTAAATCCAGCTTAGGAGGCATTAAAGGCAATGGAAAATTATGGTTTGGGCGTTCATGTTTAAGACACTTTTCTTTTGTTATGGACCATAACTTATGGTACCTCTGTTGTTATGGCACCCATATATATATAACTATCTTTGGTGCGTTCACCTCTAGCGGAACGCTAATAAGTAAATAGAGGAAGGTTAAAATAAAAAGACAATATTCGGTGAGAAGGATAAAAGACAAACTTTTATTTAAAAAAGTTCTCGAAAAAAATTCTAAAAAAAAATCATTAAATCAGGTATGTTGGTGCATAAAAACTTTTTGTAAACGAAAGTTTTTCTAATTTTGAGTTTTTTAGAAGTTTTTTTCAGATGCGCTAAAAAAAGAAATTATGATGCCACAACATAATTTTGTTGCACAAATTTTCTAGATATTTTTATAGTTTGATGCGCAATAAAATTTTGATGGCCAAAAATGTCACAAAAAGAAGTTGGTACAAAACGAACTTTTTGATTGCACAAAATAACGATTAATGCACAAACGTTTTTTGAATAAAAAAAATTTCGGCAAAACTATCCTACTTTTAGAAAATACTTCATTTACAACTTTTTCATCACCACATAAACGATCTTGTGGAATTTTTTCAGAATTTTTTGAGAACTTTTTAAAAAAAATAAATCTTTTTATCCTTCTCACGAATATTTGTCTTTTTATTTGATCTTTATCCTATATATATATATATATATAATTATCTTTGGTGCGTTCACCTCTAGCGGAACGCTAATAAGTAACAACAACATGCGTTACCCAACTATGTGTTCGTTGCAAAAGTACACATGACACATAAAAATTGCATAAGGTGGTCAAAAGATTGCATCAAAACGGCCAATCACGGCCAATAAACAAAACTAAACGTCTTAAAGATATACACAACTAGATCCTTAAAACTTAAAGATAATTCAAATACACAGAACATTGCATAAAATGGGATTGATCCATGTAGCTTAATTAATAATTATGAAGATGGCATGGTTGCGTGGTAGGATGCATTAGGCAGCATTGACCGCGTATGTAAAGGTTATGTTGTAGGTTGTATGATCTATTCCTTCTCAAAAACTTTCCATTGCTCCATAACTTCAGGAATTCTAGCCTGAACTCAAAACTAAATTGGTAACCTGAGCGTAGAAAAATGAAATACCTATAATGTGCAAATGTATACGTTTAAATTAACACAGCTTATATTATTACGGATAAAATAATACACAAACACAAAGATAAAGTTTAGTATTTCATAACCATTCGGAAACATACGTAAAGAAAAGACATGACTGATGACCATAGTTGAAATGTCATAGTTGCATCAGCTGTAACACTAATTCAGCATAATTTGTGTCTACATTACAAATTTCTAGTGGTAAAGGATGTAGGAAATGTGGTTAATAGTAGAGACTAATAAATATTGATAACTTAAAAAACTTGTCCTTAATAGTAATACATTTGTGCACACCAAACATATGGTTACAAAACATGTGCTTAATCATAAGTTTTAGCACAACATACATATGATTACAAACATTTTTTGCTTACTAATGAAAAACAGGAAATAAATGTTACCTAAATAGTGAAAGACTAAGGTTGATATTTAATCAACATTTTTGAAATCATTGTTAGATGAACCACCAGTTTGTGATAGTTGTGTTGCCAGCTGTTGTTCATCATCACACACATCTTCATTCAACCCAATGAAACTAACCAAGCTTCCATAGTTTAATTTACCTGCATTAATTTTTGCAACACCAGCTTTGACATTATGGCTCCTAACACCTTTTCTTAAGCTCAGCATCTTTGACCTCTTTAAAATTGCTCTCTTTCTAGTAAACTTAACCCTACTTTTACCCTTCTTTTTCAATACGAATGACAAAGATGTTGCTGAAGAAGGCCCACAATAATTCAATAATGCCTCTTTTGAAAATTCAACTTTACTAATATCCAAAAGTGAACGATCAGTGTAACCCACACGTTCATCTATCCAATCACACCCTGTGCTAGAACCGCCAACATCAAAGCAACCACTAAAATACACATCCTCATAGTTCCAATAATCAAGAGCGTCGAAGTGATCATCAACACAGTCCGCATGCAAAAAATAAGCATAGAGATTCTTTCCTTGAAATTCAATAGTTTTCCTTCTTGGTTTAAGAGGGAGTGTTCTTAGGTAGGGGGAACGGGCTTCTTCTTTTTCCCATGAAACAAGCTCACAAATGGTCATAGAAGCAGCATCCATTTTTAGTTTTTCATGACTTTTTAGTTTATACTTGATGTCCTCATGATAATCAACAAAACACAAGTTTTTAAAATAATAGGCTGCTAAGT
Organism: Tanacetum coccineum; assembly: GCA_026074375.1. Taxonomy (NCBI): domain Eukaryota; kingdom Viridiplantae; phylum Streptophyta; class Magnoliopsida; order Asterales; family Asteraceae; genus Tanacetum; species Tanacetum coccineum. The sequence continues at coordinate 25,726 of BQNB010000907.1, read as the reverse complement.
TTTTAGGTAAATGGGCATTATACAAGTTAATTAACCCATACAACTCAGCCATATCATAGATTTTTTCATATCAAAGTCACCTTCAACAAGTATCAAACCTATTTCCAGGCTATTTGTATGAATACAATAAAACAGACCGCGGATCTCACATTCTAGTTTATAGACCAACATGTCAAGCATTTCAGAGTAACTCATCCTGTTGAGTTAGATAATTTAAGTGATAAAACTTTCCCGTACTCATATCTTAAAGGTAGTTCAAAAACACACCATCGTAGTTCACTTCAAAGACTGAATACTTTTCAGTGAAATCATTAATCCTGTATATATTAAATATGTAAAATTAGTTCCTTATATGAAAATTACACATTTTGTGAAGACAAATGTTAACAACATAAACAACATTGTAAATGACCTAAACATGAGCAACTTAATTACATACCTTTTGCTATTATCCATAGAACTAAATAGAGGTTTCTAAGAAAACTTTGAAGAAACTGAAAAATCAGATGTAGCCATCCTTATGCATGTACTTATGTAAGATTGTGAGATGTTATCTTTATGTACTATCAAGATACTACTAACAATGTAATATAAGTTTAATATTTTAGGCCTCTGTAATTAGACATATATATTCGGGTAATTGGTTAATATTATGGGCTTGGATTACTTTGATGTTAGCGGGCTTTTACTAATAGTGGAGTCATTTCCAAGCATGAATCACAACGGTTAACATGGAAATAGCGAGGAACCTTTTGGCGGTTGCTATAGATCGCTTAGAAGTTTGAATAAGAGGCAGGCGATTATAAATGAAGCGAAGGTCAACAAGAATACAACTATGGTGAAAAGTGTTGCATTCTTCAGGGAACAACAAGATTAAGATTTCGCTTTAAAAAAAGGGAGTTCATTGATTGTATTAAAAAACTCTAGGTGGTTGTTGTTATTAAGGATTGTTAATTATGTTCCATGCACGGTTACTAATACTTGTTTGGTTATTACTTATGTTTATGTATTAAACCCATGAAAATGGTCAATTTTGGTGTTTATTTGCTTCTTTGCATGTTTTGAACATAACAAACTATCGTGATTAATGAACTTAACAAATAGCATGTTGCAATGTGCTATAATAATGTATTAGCAAGATCATAACTGAGAGAATGAAAAATACTCTAGGAAAGATAGTAGGTCTGAATCTGGTTTAGGAAATGTTGGCAAGAAGATATGGTATGGTGAATTGGTGAACTTTTGAGTACAAATTTGTTGCTGTTTGATATGGTTAAGGTGTATTAGACAATTTTCTACCTGTTGTATATGAGATACTATAAAGTTCTTGAGATAGTATTTCTACTTTGTTTCTTTGTATGTTTCTAGTTGTATGAGGTCTTTGGGACTGTCAAATCCTCTTTTCTGTATCAAACTGTATGTTTGTTTTTTATTAATAAGATGTTCACCGTTAAACCAAAAAAAAGGGTGAACATGCCATAACAGACTAAACACATCTTCGTCAGACATTAGTGGTGCCAATCCTTCATCCAATGATTTCCCAGGTATCTAAAAATAGGTGAACAAAATCCTGCCATCCTTGAAACCTAAGTCCTCTAACAATGAATCATACTCATTTATCGAAAACAATTCACTATCGACAAAGTCATACCAATCTACTACTGCATTAGTGTATCTCCTATCCGGTGGTGAGGTAAAATATCCATTGCGATGGAATTTTAATGTAAAGAGGTTTATGTAAGCTTTAGAGAGGAGGGGGTGAATACATTTCTATTTAAAAACTATATAAGAAACACAACACACAATTAATTTCAACTTCTGAAAAAGTCGAGCGTTATGGTTCAGATTTTGAAAACTTCGGGCTAAATGTTTGAAAAAATCGGGTCAAAAATAAATGCTATTTTTCAAGTTTAAAAAATTTAAGTATTTTAATATTTTCCGGTGAGGTTTTTTCATTTCTGAAAATGAAAAAATTTATCGAGTATTCACCTGCATGTCGCGGATAAGAAAAAAATATCGATTCATAAAAAACAAAAGTTATTAATTTGTCGTGCAAAACCACTTCCAGTTCGTGATAAAACATAAAAGTCAGACTAAAAACATCCTCGTACAGAATGACACTTGGCAACATTCCAATGGAGTCGCGAGTCGAGAGTTCACGCAGAAATAAATTTGGAATGTTAAAATCGGGTGAAAAAAAGCAGAATTATTGTCATTTTTGGCTCATTTAAGTAATTAGCTCAACAAAAGTATCTTGAAGAAAAGGGATATCAAAATCATTAGTTTATGTGGAACTTCAAATCGTTTATGCCAAAAATTGAATTGGTGATTCTAAGAAATGATCCAACATATTGATGTAGAATATGTACAGATAATTGGTAAATAGGTGAAATTCTGCGCATTAATAATGATCACTTATCTTACAACATCCTCGGAAACACTACCTACACATCCTACATAATTTATAATTTCATTCTTATATAGTTATATCTTTATTAAAGTGTAACTAACATTGGCAAATTACTTTAACAACATGGTTCTAGAATGGAGGTGATTTTTACACCACCATAAATGATGCATACACCACCACTGGACAACATAAATAACTTGCGGTATAGCATCATGAAGCACATGAGGTAGTGTATCCACTAAATTAGGCGGTGTAAAAATCACCTACTACTTTTCCAGCTCCCGAGCAATGCCGGAAATTGTTTTGAATTACACCCCTGAGGAAGTGAACATTACGCAAAAAGGCATTTTTTAAGAACTCGGCTTAAATGAAACAACATACTTACAATTTAAACTCATGACGCAAGATTTATAGCATAAATGAATCTGGGGAAAAAAATATGGAATGCGTTTTGGCAACACGGGTGCCTAGCATCATTCTTGTTCCAAGTTTTTTTTCATCAGATTCATTTTGCGTTTTAAATAGATTGCGAAATAATTACTATGTTTCAAAATATGATTCCTAATGACACCAAAGTTTATATTGGTTTATATTTGTGATAAGCAAAGACCGTTGTTTGACATATGTTTGTATTACACAAAGTACACCATTTTCGCAAATACCATCCTTTTGGGTCAGTTAAATTTTTTTAACATTTGCAAATTACGCCTAACGATGTAATAGTCTGATGAGAACGTACCTAAGACTTCCGTCAAAATTGTATTCTGCCTACAGTGTTATCACAACATTATTACTTCCTCCATCAAGCCTAGCCTCGGTTAGAACCGTTGCTCGAAAACAAAACAACACGTAAGTGTAAGAAAGAATTTCAAAAAGAAAGTTAGAGATAAAAAAATTACTGTGATATAAAAGTTATGAAGATTAACAGGTATAGTATCCTTATAGCTTATTATTTTACTAATTAAAAAAACATAGAACGCTTTAAGGGATGTTTATTTACGCTCATGTGTAGGTGTATCAGCTTATTCTACTAATCTACTTAGCTTATATTTCATAATCCCATCTAATCGAATTGTAAATATATAAATTCAGTTGCTTATGATCAACGTATAGTTGTCCACTATATACCTCGCGCCACTGAAGCTTTCTATGTAGTTGCAATGTTGCATCTGGTTTCTTATTCAGTTTACCTAACGGCGCCAACCTTCTAGTCAGGTGCGAGATTCCGCCACCATGTCCTCGGCATTTTGAGCCCTTAATTTTGGACCAACCTTGAAAGATCCACAACCTCATCTTGCCCTGCTACTAATTGAAGAGATCGAGCCTAGATGCTAGGATTCCTTTGAAAGTTACACCTTGGATTCTGTTTTCTCTAATGGATAGAGCAGCAAATCAACTAGACTATGAAGAACATGAGCCACCTTTCCCGCTCCTAGTGCGGCAAGCAAATAATAAATTAAAAAAACTTCATTCACAAAATTTCCTTACACTATAAACCCGCAATACGAACTCAAACCGAACACATACTTTTCAATAAACCTTTCCTACTTCATAAATATAACATTAAGCTAACAAAAGCAATAAAGTTTAGCCTATACCCATATCAGATTTAATCACTAAAACCAATGAAAACCTAAATTGGCAAAAAAAAACCATATACCCACATCGCTACACTGAAAGCATAAACTTAAAAATCAACAAAAAAAACTATGAATCAAATGAAATCAACAAAAACCGATAAACAACAACCTGAGCTGAACAAATGCGTCACTGTATCAACTACACTTTGAGCATCCAAACCATTCAGAAAAAATGAAATCAACAAAAACCGATAAACAACAACCTGAGCTGAACAAACGTGTCACTGTATTAACTACACTTTGAGCATCCAAACCATTCAAAAAAAAGCTAGTATGAAAATATGTAAAAATACCAGCAATTGGCTGACCCCATTGATCACGGCTACATGCTACTGCCAATGTAGCTTATGTGTGTATAACAATCAACAAAGAGGGTAAGTATGAGGCTCATATTTGGTACTAATCGAGAAAAAGATGATACGCCCAGCATAGCTGTAAACCTAATAGGTTTCCCCGCCAAGTTGTGGACAATCTCATCTTTAACCGAACCCATTTAAACTTATCATAGCCTCGTTAACAGTGACTGCACAACATCACACATACAACTCAATCAAGAAAGCCAATAAAAAATATTACAGAATGCGCCTTATATCCGAGGCTCAGATTTCTCGTAAAACAGAAAAGGATAAAAAATGCACCATGGTTGCGAGTCTAAAAACCTCGCCATGCCATAATGCATATAGACAATGTCACCTTATCCAAGTGATTCAAGCTGATGACAGCCAATCACGACACATGTTCATAATTCTCATGAAACCCGGGTAAAAGTGACTTGGAGCCGCCATGGCTGCATACACATTCTCGTCCTACGCCACCAAGATACGGCTCAATTTCAACCTTTTGGTTTGTTTTATAGCCTATGAACCTATCACCATCGTTATGCACCCGTCATTATCGTCGCACGCCATGGATCGCGGCAACAAAAGGAGTGGTGGAGTCGAAGGAGTAGAAGCCAAAAGTATAATCAAGTCAGAACCATACCTTCTTTAGTTTTGTTATGAGTAAAACACATATGACACATGTGTAGAGAAACCTTGGGACATTAATACTACGACCCAAAGGAAAACGGGTCGGGCGGGTTTCTTGCATTAAAAATGCTTTGGAGAAACAATCCTGCCCTTTAATAATAAGAGTATAATGTACCCATTGATCACGGCCGCATGCTACTACTAATGCAGCATATGTGTCTATAACAATCTACAAAGATGGTAAGTATGAGGCTCAGATAGGGTACTAATCAAGAAAAAGAGGATACGCTCGACATGGATGCATACCTAAAAGGTTGCCCCGCCAAGTTGCAAACAATCTCAGCTTCAATCGAACCTATTTAAACTCGTCATAGCCTCATTAACAGTGACTGCACTACATCACACGCATAGCTCAATCAAGAAAGCCAATCAAAAAGATTACAAAACGCGCCTTATATATGAGGGTCAGATTTCTCATGAAGTCGAAACTGATCAAAAGTGCACCATGGCTGTGAGTATAAAAAACTCACCCTGCCACAATGCATATAGACAATGTCACATTTTCTAAGTCATTGAAGCTGATGACAGCCAATCGCAGTAGCTGTCACCATGATTCTTATCGCATCCCTTTCACAACGAATTAAAGGGCAAGATTGCTGCCTTAAATGCATGTAATGCAAAAACGGCCTGACCCGTGTTTACAGTTCTCATGGAACCCTGGTAAAAGAGACTGTGAGCCGCCATGACTGCAAACACGTTCTTGTGTTGCCCCGCCAAGATACGTCTCAATTTCAACCTATCAGCTTGTTTTATAGCCTATGAGCTTATCACCATTGTCACGCACAGGTCACTATCGTCACACGCAATGGATAGCGACAACGAAAGGAGCGGTGGCATCAAAGGAGCATATGCCAAAAGCATAAGCAAGTCAGAACCATAAATCGTGATTGTAAGCAGTAACAACAACAATCTCAGCATCAATATCACATCTCAGTGGTATCTAATCAAAAATAATTTTTATCACAAATAAAGCCAAACAACCCTTTTTAGAAACATAAAAAAACATAAACCCAATGAAGATCATGAAATCAAACAATAACAGTTATATACCTTACGTAAAACAAAACGCAATAAGCAATGCAACATTAATTCGATAGATTCCTCCCCAAACTAAAACTTGAAACATTGTCCTCAATGTTTTGTGGGTTCTATGCGCAAATCTAAGCCGTTTATTAATTATGCAAAGATAAACGTGAATCGATAAGATGAAAGGATATCGGATTTCCCCAAACTAAATTCAAACAAAGGATAGGAAGCTCGAGTGAACCGGGATACAAACACCGAACACGAGAGGCTTCAAAAATTGTTGGTTCAATCCTACAAATAATCACAAGCACAAACAACGAAAAATCGGAAGAGTACAAGCCTCTTCACTCTCTAACACATTTGTTAGAAAATAGAAAGAAGAAAGAAAATGGATAAGCATGGGGTGAACTCCCACGAAGCGGCTTGTTTTTGTTCACCGAGTCGCAAGTTCGCTCGATCCTGCATTCATTTGTTTTAGGGAACGTTTGGAAGATCCGGGATAACCAGATGCATATCCCTCCAAAATAATGTTGTGACGGGTTGGTGGCAATTCACTTTGAAATTTGAGCCATCGGGGTGAGATAATTTGGCAGTGCCATATGGAAAAACTTCGGTTATAGTGAAAGGGCCGGACCAACGGGACTTAAGCTTACCGGAGAAAATCTTCAATTGGGAGTTGAAAAGTAAGACTTGATCACCAACATTGGAGGATTCGATTTTTGATCTTTAGGCGTCTGAAAGTTATCTTCGTCTTCGCCTTGTTGTAGATTAATGTTTTCTCATAAGCTTGATCTCGAAGCTCGTTTTATGATTTGTTAAGTTGGAGCTTTCGATGATCACCTGCGGTCTTGAGATCGAAATTGGCATGCTTAAGAGCCCAATATGCCTTGTGTTCTAATTAACGGTAAGGTGGGACATGATTTTGCCATAAATAGCTTGTAGGGCGTGGCATCCGATCGAAGTCTGTAAGCGGTCTAAAATGCCACATCGCATTCGTCTAAATTTGTCGACCACGAGGCACGGTTTTCGCCACCGTTCTTTCTAAGATTCTTTTTTAAGTCCATGCTTCGTCACCTCGACTTTGACCCAATAGTTTGAGGGTGGTAAGGCGGTTAGAAATGACCGATGTGTGACACCATATTTAGACATAACTCTATCAAACTTGTCATTACAGAAATGGGTCCCACGATCGCTTATAATAGCTCTCGGTGCACCAAAAATCGGGGAGAAATGGTTTTTCTCAAAAATTGACAACTACTCTAGCATCGTTGGTGGGGAGCGCACCTTGGCTTCAACCCATTTGGAAAGATAATCGACGGCTACAAGGATATATTTGTTTCCCTTGATGACGGATAAAGGTCCATAAACATCTATGCCCCATACATTGAAAATTTTCACAATCTTGGATAGCATTTAGAGGCCATCTCATCTCGATGTGAAATTTTGGCCTTCTTGTCTTTGCCTGCATCATAAGATTTGATCATTGAATGAGCATCTTGATATATGGTAGGCCAAAAGAACCCGGCATCAAATACTTTCTGAGCGGTGATGTTGGCACTATGATGGCCCCCGGTGGGTCCTTCATGACAAGCCTTGAGGATTTCAAGAGCTTCTTGTCCAAATACACATCTTCGGATGATTTGATCCGCACATATACAAAAAAGATAAGGATCATCCCAAAAGTAATGTTTTACATCTTTGAAAAACTTTTTCTTTTGTTGAGTTGACATTCCTTTGATGTGAAAATTCCCCGCGTGGTAATTGCTATATCGGCAGCAAACCACGGACATATACTTTTGGTTATCATGAGAAGTCACCGTATTCAATGTCTCAAGAGGAAAGGTTTCGTTAATCTCCTTAGGATCAAAAACATTCTCATAGGGTTTTCTAGACGTGAAAGGTGATCGGCTGCATAGTTTTCAGCTCCTTTGGTATCAATCACTTTAAAATCGAATTCTTGGAGAAGTAAAACCCATCTAAGCAATCTTGCTTTGGCATCTTTCTTGTTGAAGAGGTATTTTAAGGCAGAATGGTCCGTATACACAACACTTTTATTCATGATAAGATATGATCGAAATTTCTCAAAAGCGTATACTACTGCAAGCATCTCTTTTTCCGTTGTTGTGTAGTTTGATTCCGCTTCGGTCATTGTCTTGCTTGCATAATGTATTGGCCTAAAATGCTTCTCAATCCTTTGCCCCATAACTGCACCTATATTGCAAATCACTTGCATGACATGAGTTCAAAAGGTTACGGTCCAATTGGGGGCAATCAGAATTGGAGCTTCGGTTAATTTCTTTTTTAGAGTCTGAAAGGCTTGAATGCATTCTTCTGAAAAGATAAACGGGGTGTTTTTCTCAAGAAGGTGGGTCATGGGTCGAGAAATTTTTGAAAAATCTTTGATGAATCTACGGTAAAAACCAGCATGCCCGAGAAAACTTCGAATACCCTTGACGGTAGTTGGGTGAGGTAGCTTAGAAATCACATCAATTTTGGCTTTGTCGACTTCAATTCCTTTCTTCGAGATTTTATGTCCGAGAGTACGATACCTTCTTTTACCATAAAATGGCTTTTTTCCCAATTTAGAGCTAAGTTAGTATCTTCACACCTTTTAAGCATCTTTTTAATTGGTTTAGGCACTTAGAAAAAGAAATCTCCGAAAACCGAGAAAAATCCATGATGACTTCCATTGTCTTTTTTCAATCATATCATGGAAGATTGCCATATACACCTCTGAAACGTGCATGGGGCTTGCATAAACCAATGGCCTACGGGCGATAAGCAAACGTTCCGTATGGGCAAGTGAATGTGGTCTTTTCTTGGTCTTTTGGATCAATTGGAATTTGGAAATAACCTGAGAAACCATCGAGGAAACAATAGTACTCATTTCCTGCGAGTCTTTCAAGCATTTGATCCATGAAGGACAAAGGAAATTGGTCTGTTCTTGTAGCTTCGTTCAACTTACGATAATTATACATTACTTCCATCTGTTACAAGTCTTATTGGCACTAATTCGTTTTCATCATTGGTTACTACGGTCATTCCTCCTTTCTTTGGTACACAGTGTACTGGACTCACCCAAGGACTATCTGAGATTGGGTAGATTAATCCAGGGCGTTCAAGAAAGTTTTTCAACTTCTTTCTTAAATGACATCATGGATCTTTGGATTTAACCTTCTCTGAATGTTGGAGATCGTGGTTATATCGTCTTCCATTGTAGAATTTTATTGAGAACATAATTCCGGTTATACCCTTTATGTCGGAAGTTTCCAAGCAATTTGCTTGCTTTCGGGGAGTTAAGAACCTTTAGAGAGCGGTCTTTCTCATATCACTCAAATTTTGGCAATTATGACAGGCATGACTTGGTGTTATCTGCTAAAATACGTATTCGTGATGAGGTGGTAAGTCCTTAAGTTCAACCTCGGGAGGTTCATTGATTGAAGATTCGGCGGATTTACAAACTTTAAGCTCTTTCCTGATTTCTGGTAAGTAATTTCCTTGATTCAGTGACGATGAAGGATCACTATTGAGAAGAGATTCGAGAAGAGAATGTCCCCTCGGGGTCAATAATAAGCTTCATCAAGCTTTCCGGTTGAAGTAGGTCGTCGGCGTCCTTTTCTAGGAGCAAGAAAAGTATCAGCTTCTTCCAAAAGTAGAAAAATCACTATCCCCGAAAGGAGTGAGAGTCGGAGAAGAATTTGAAACAATCGGATCGTATCCGGGAGAAGGATTTCCATATGCAACTGAATCGGAAAAATCTAAAACTTCTTGTGAGTATTCTTCACACGTGACATCAATAAGATCAACTTTCTTCAATGATTCGAGATTGTTGTACGAAATAGAAGGAGTATCACCACATTTAAGGGTCAAAGATTGATCATCGTTTCTAAGACTATCTCTCTTCTTTACACATCAATTAAAGCATGAGCCGTCCTAAGAAAAGGTCTCCCGAGTATCAACGGTACTCGAGGATCGGCTATGAAATCAAGAACAACAAAATCGGCCAGAAAATAGAACTTTCCTACCTTGACAAAAACATTCTCGGCTACACCGGTTGGTTTGGAAATTGTTCGGTCGGCTAATTCTAACACCATTTTTGTTTCGTTTAAGCCCGGGAGTCCAAGCTTTTTCCAAATGGAAAGAGGCATGAGATTAATGCTAGCACCTAAATCGGCTAGGGCTAAGCAATTATCAAACTCTGAAAAATCACATGGGATAAGAGGGGGGGGGGGGGGGGGTAAATCGACCGGGGTCACCTAGCTTCTCCGAAAGCTTTTTGAGGATAGCCGCACTACAAATTTCATTCAAAGGGTCTTTGGTTAACTCGATTAACTTATCTTTGTTATTAAGCATCTTTTTGAACATCGGAGCAAACTTAGGCATATGAATGAGAGCGTCCGTGAAACTTAGCTCAAAGTGAAGATTATGAAACAATTTCCATAAACTTGGAAGCTAGGATATCATCCTTGTCTCGGACAGTTTCTCTTTAGCAAGGCTTGAAGGTTAAGGCAACAAAATAGTCTTGATCTTTTACGTAACAGAGGCTCTTAATGCTTGGTTCTGTGGCTTTATTTTTACATGACCAAGGAGGTTGGATGTCTTCGGTGTTTTTGGAAGCACGATATCCTTTGTTACCTCGGGTTCCTTTTCCACCACCGGCGGTGGAATCGGAGGTCCATCATATGAGGCACCACTTCGTGTGGTAATTGCCTTGGCTTCGTTCCTAGGGTTTGGAATGGTTTGCTTGGTTAAAGAACTCGAACTGGAAGCTTTTGGTTGTTGTTATAATTTGCATAAAACCACAACTTAGATCATCGTTTTGAAAATCATCTTGCTTCTTTTGAGAATCGTTATAACTTCTTTGAAAATTATTTTGATTTCTTTGAAAATTGTCCAATTTCATTTGTAAATTATTCATGTTCGCATCATTAGCCTTAGCATAACTTTCAAAATCCATTTTAGAAACACCTTGGATTGTGAAACGGGAGGTTAAAGCTGATTAACCCAAAGGTTGATTTGTTGGATGGATGGTATGGTGGAGTGTTGCTAAACGGCTCCTTATATCTTGTTTTGACGGTTTTGGTGAAATTGCTCCCGGTTTTGATTCGAATTTGAAATTGTTTCCTTGATATCGGCTTTGGTTTCCTTGGTTGTTTTGAACATTTAGTTGATTAAAACCGGGTGGTCTCATTTGATTTGCCAAATTAGGAGGATTTCTTTGAACAAAGTTGCCAACGGCGGCGGTTTGTTGGAATTGCCTGATGGTACCATCTCCAACCCGTTGATGAATGTTTATCATGGAAACGGGATTTATTCCTTGTTTAAGGACAAGGTTGAAATTATGGTTTGAACCACATGTAACACAAACTTCCTCATTGTTTGACGGTAGCAGGAGTCGTCAACATTCTTTTCACTAATCATCTTTCTAATCGGCTCCATTCGAAATATCCATTTTATCTCAAGAGATGCGGCGAGTTGTTGAAATTAAAAGAATTGATGGTGTGTAGAAGTAGAAAAGAGGAGCATTCGTACTATTCTTGGTTCAATTTTCCACGACTTCTGGAATATCGACCTTGGATTTACTCTCAATAATGGCTAGACCATCACGAGGCATCTTATCTAGAAAATTTCCACCCGCGGCGGAATCTAAAGCATCTTGATCATTTGTATTCAAAGAATTGTAGAACGTATCAAGTTGATGTAATTCCGAAAAACCATGATGAGGACATTGGCGAAGAAGTCCTTTGAAACGTTCCCATGCTTCGTTGAAAGTTTCATTTGGTTTTTACAAGAAATTAATGAAGTTCATTCGAATAAAGGTTGTTTTCGAAGGTGGAAAGAATTGTTATGAATTCGCGACAAGATCATTCCCACAGTTAGAAATCGATCTAGGGGGTTCTTTATCAAGCCATTTCCGGGCTTCACTCTTTGAGAGAAATAGGAAAAAAAGCAAAAGGTAATCGACGTAATTCGGAACGTCCCGGATGTCTCTAACGTTGAAGTAACCTTGTTGAAAAATCGGAGATGATCTATGAGGGTCTTGCCTACCCGTTAAATTGATACTTATGAATCAAGATTAATCAATGTTGTTTGAGTTCAAAATTATTTGCATTTATTAGTGGAACAACAATTGCCATCCTCGTATCCCTCAATGGGAGCTTGGAGCATTTGAGCCATGGTACGATTGTCGGCCATCTCAACAATAGTTCGAATCTCGGGTTCGACTATGTTAGAAGCTTGCCTTCTTCGATGTCTTAGAATCGTGACGTTTGAATTACTCGGAAAATTAGAATGCTATGTGCGCATGCATAGTTAAAAGAAAAGAAAAATAAATGAAAAACAAAATTTACACTAATTTTTTTGGGTTTTTTTTCAATATTTATTCACAACTATAAAAAACGGATACTCGGAAGACAACTTAAACCAAATAATCAACTTACTTCATGGTAGCTCTTAAAAATTGCTTTTTAGGTGAGCGTGCCCTCGTATAGTGGACACAAATGGCAAGAGTTTTTTTTTTGTATCTCATCTTTGGTTTCCGAAGTTGTAGAACTTTTTCAAGTTCACCGGATCTTATTGTGATAATACCTCGATTGATGTTATTTATGTTGGTGTTCTTTTTACCAAACTTTGTTTATTTATTTTTATGGACAATTTTTTTTATATTTGTGATTTCTGCTTTTTTTATTTATAGATAAAAACTATATAAAAAAAGAAAGGGAAAATTATTTTTTACTTTTTATATTTTAATTTTTTTGCGGTTGATTGATTTTTATAACACAAAAAATATTTAACTTTCGTAAACGAAAGGATCTTCAATCAAAATCACAAACGTTTAACGAAGGAATCTTTAAAAAAAGTCCCCCCGGCAACGGCTCCCAAAATTTGATTACGCGTAAAATTATATATTATATATATATACGTAATATATATCTATATATATATAATACTAAGGAAAATTTACCCATTACCTTGAGGACAAGAGGTGAATTAAGGGAAACTCTTCAAAATATATATAATTATATTATAATACGTATCTTTAACCGGGAAGTATGCTTTCCAGGTGTCGTTTTCCCCAACGGACTTGTGAAATGTATCCTCGCTTTAGTTTGGATTATGGATTTGAATAAGAGAAAAGAGTGATTTGTTTATCTATAATATAATTTAAAAGTAACAATTAAAATAAGAACACATAAGCAATAATTAAACACTTACAACAAATGAACGGGAAACAAATAAACAACGCGACAAACTAAACAAAGGTACACTATATTAATCTAAAAATGCTAACTGACTAAATTTCTAACCTTAAAATAAGACTAAATAAAAATTTTAAGGAAAAAGAAAAAATATATTTTTTTTTGATTATTTTTAAATTTATTATGATTAAGATCTATTTCAATCTAAATTAAATCCTAAAAAATAGCAAATTAAGTCCTAAAAATTAAGAAAAATGATTTTAAAATTAGAATTGTTTTAAAATACCATAAAAACTCAGAAAAACCATTTTTAACTATTTTTTAAATTAAAATCCATATTTTTAAAAATGAAAAATAAAAGCTCAAAAATTAAAATTAAATCTAAAAGGTGTTAAAGCTGATTTCTTCTGAATGGAAACCTACAAATAAGGTGTAATTTTTATAAAAACTAAAAAACTATTTATTTTTAATTTTTCTAAAAATTATTATATTTTTTATGATTTTTCGAAAATTAAATCCTAAGAAAAATGATTAAAAATAATCTACTTAATGGAAAAATGTGAAAAATTCAGGAAAAGTCTAAAATGAAACAAGGTTTACTAGAAAAATAAAAGAAGCAGCTCAGCTTATCAAATAAGCTGTGAAAGTAGCTTATTAGGCTACGGCTTATAATGAAAAAGGAAAATTAAAATGAGTACAAGTATTAAATGGTGCAAGCTTTGGTTGGATGAGCTATTGAAGCAAAGTGGTAAAACGTGTGTGTTGTGTGCTTGAGGTCGTGGGTTCTAGTCTGGGTAGCAACCTTTTTGCTTTTTTTTTTTTGAAAACTAAAAGTACTAGCTTATAGAGGAACCTATTTTGAACAACTTTAATAAAACAAGCTTAAGCTGAAACCTAGAAATAAGCTCTTAAAAGTTCGTTCGAATAGATGGGTACATAAAGTAGGCTTTTTTGAGAACAAAGTGATAATTGTTTTCATTTTACAAGCTTGCCAGATTCATTTTAGCTTAATTTTGAAAACAAAAAAATATTCTGGATAGCTTATGATATGTATAAGCTAAAACTAACAAGCTAACTTTATAATTAACACTTAATGCCAACTAAATTTCAAGATCAAAGTAGCAAACTCAGAGATTTAGTCTAAAGCTTTAAAAAAACTAAGAAGCTATAAAATCAATAAGCTAAATTCAGGACCCTAAGCTTTTGAAAACTAGAAATATAACAAACTATTAAGGCTATGAAACTAAATGATAGAACCTAATCCTATAGCTAGTATCTAATTCAGGGAAAGCTACTTTACTATATACTACTGTTTTTGGTCTTTTTGAGATTTTTATGAAATTAAAAGCTAAATTAACCTAAGAATTTAAGCTAAAAATGAAAGACAAGTTTTTATCTAAATTAAGCTATATGTAATCTTAAAACTTACTAAATTTTAAAGCTTAAAACCTACCAAAACTTGTTTAAAATGATGATGAAAAAGTCAGCAGTAGTAACTGTTGTTACTACTGCTGATGCACTTGGCAAGGGTACAAAACAAACCTGCAGGTGCCCTTAAGGGACAATACTGCACTAGACACTCTTGATGAGTGTATTTAAACTCAAAATGAACAAATTTCAAGCCTAGAAAGGCTTGGATTAAAATCTAACAAGCTAGCTTTAAGTAAATACCTCCCCTGGTGCAGAATTAAGGAAAATAAGGTTTAACTTTTACAAACTTGAAATCTAAACTTTGAAATCTCTTTTATTACTCATTATAGACCAAATCTCAACTGGATCAAAAACTTTTATCTATCCCTTTTGACTTTTAAAGGTCAAACTATTTTATTCCAAACACCCCTTTAGCTTTTTGACAGATTTCATTAAGTCTTAGATTTTGAAATTTAATTAACAAAACTTAATACCAGATACTAATTAGCTTATAACTAACCTAGTGAGCTTAATTTAACAACTAGATAAGCAGAATAGAAATTTAAGATTAAAAGTTACTTCTAATATTTTGGTCTTTTAATTGATTTTTAAGAAACGTTAAGCTAACAAATTTTTAAACTGTTAAGCTAAAAAAGAAAAGCAAATATACTAATCAGCTAGAATAAGATCAGTAAGCACAAATAAAAGACAAAATTAAGACAAATAAGCAAATTTATACTAAATAAGCATCATTAAGCTAGATATTAAAAGGACAAAGGAATTTTAAGATAACTTTCAGGAACCTTAGCTAAACAAAGGTAAAAGAGCTCAAAGAGCTTATCAACAGCTCTGGCTTATTTAAAATAAGCCAATAAAAGTCCATGGGAGCTCTTCCATTGTAAGCTCCCCTTCCATTAGCTCATAAGTCCAAATATCAAAGGTATATGTTTTATCTGATTTTGGATTTAAGTTAGATTAAATGTGATGCAAATGAGCTCTATCATAAGCTTAGGGTCTTGTGAGGCTTATGGTTAGCTTATTGATCCGTATGCCTAACATTATGAGTTATAGAGAGTTATGACACTATTATGAAAGGAAAACTCAAATTTTATTAAATAAAATGCTTGATTACATTACTTTAAAAGAAAATTACAAGAGATTAAAGGAGAAATTACATTAAGTAATAATAAAGCTAAAGCTAAATTTTACTAAAACTTAAAAGCTAGACTAGGTGTAAAAAAAAAGATGATTGTGTGTGTGTGAGAGTGAGCCTTTTCCCTTTTTATAGCCTGCTGCTGAACCTTCTAGCCCCTTGAGTGCTTCCCACGCTCCTATCAATCTCTGCCGTACATTCTCTCAATGATTGGAGAATCAAGCTAGGCCGTTAGATCATTTTTGGGACACACGGATTGCCAACGTGGCATCCGTGTGTCAGCCTTGATTATGCTTCTTTACTGAGTAGATATAGTACAAATTCACCCATTCCTTGTGCTCTCTCTAGTCCACGTGTGATCTTTTGCTTGACTTTACCAATGAGAATGACGGGTAATTGGTTAATATTATGGGCTTGGATTACTTTGATGTTAGCGGGCTTTTACTAATAGTGGAGTCATTTCCATGCATGAATCACAATGGTTAGTAAATGTGTAACTTATAAGACACGACCATTAAATGCATGCATGAATCACAACGGGTAACATGGAAATAGCGAGGAACCTTTTGGAAGTTGCTAGAGATCTCTTAAAAGTTTGAATAGGAGGCAGGCTATTATAAATGAAGTGAAGGTCAACAAGAATACAACTATGGTGAAAAGTGTTGCATTCTTTAGGGAACAACAAGATCAAGATTTGGCATTGAAAAAAGGGAGTTCATTGATTGTATTATAAAACTCTAGGTGGTTGTTGTTATTAAGGATTGTTAATGATGTTCCATGCACGGTTACTTATACTTGTTTGGTTATTACTTATGTTTATGTATTAAACCCATGAAAATGGTCAATTTTGGTGTTTATTTGCTTCTTTGCATGTTTTGAACATAACAAACTATCGTGATTCATGAACTTAACAAATAGTTTAGGGTGCTATATCTTTCTTGGTGATGCCTGGACTATAGATCTTGGGGTCACTGTGGTGGTGGGTTGAGTGATCAAAAGCTCTCTATAGTTTAGGAAATGTTGGTAAGAAGATATGGTATGGTGAATTGGTGAACTTTTGAGTACAAATCTGTTGCTGTTTGATAGGGTTAAGGTGTATCAGACAATTTTCTACCTGTTGTATCTGAGATACTATTATTTCTACTTTGTTTCTTTGTATGTTTCTAGTTGTATGAGGTCTTTGGGACTATCAAAGCCTCCTTTCTGTATCAAATTGTATGTTTGTTTTTTATTAATAAGATGTTCACCGTTTCACCAAATATAGAAAAAGTAGTATCATCTTTGGAAGGATCTCTATAGAGAATAAACAATGCATCTTAGACAGTGTACCTTTTAAAGATGATAAGCTCCCTGTGAAGTATTTATTCTTTTAACATCTTAGATAGGTGTTCCTTCAACATTATCATCCTCAACAATTTCCTCAATAAGGACACCCTTTTCCTTAGCCAAACTAACTTCCATCATTTTCTTTTCAACTAATGAAACCTCATTTTCAACGTACACCTAAATCTTTCTATCTCTAGTTACATTCCATAACAGACTAAACACATCTTCGTCAGACATTAGTGGTGCAAATCCTTCATCCAATGATTTCCCAGGTATCAAAAAATGGGTGAACAAAATCCTGCCATCCTTGAAACCTAAGTCCTCTAACAATGAATCATACTCATTTATCGAAAACAATTCACTATCGACAAAGTCATACCAATCTACTACTGCATTAGTGTATCTCCTAACCGGTGGTGAGGTAAAATATCCACTGCGATGGACTTTTAATGTAAAGAGGTTTGTGTAAACTTTAGAAGGGGAGGTGGGGGGAGGGGGTTGAATACGTTTCCGTTTAAAAACTATATAAGAAACACAACACACAATTAATTTCAACTTCTGAAAAAGTCGAGCGTTATGGTTCAAATTTTGAAAACTTCGGGCTAAACGTTTGAAAAAATCAGGTAAAAAATAAATGCTATTTTTCATGTTTACAAAAATTTAAGTAATTTAATATTTTCCGGTGAGGTTTTGTCATTTCTGAAAATGACAAAATTTATCGAGTATGAAGACTGCATCTCGCGGATAAGAAAAAAATATCAATTCATAAAAAACAAAAGTTATTAATTTGTCGTGCAAAACCACTTCGAGTGGGAGAGTTCGCGCATAAATAAATTTGGAATGTTGAAATCGGGTGAAAAAAGTGGAATTATTGTCATTTTTGGCTCATTTAAGTAATTAGCTCTATTAATTAAATTGAGAGATTTAACCTCGCTTCAAGTGTTCGACACCCTATGGTTCGTCAAAGTATATATATATAAAATACTAGGCAAATCCAAACTCTTCTCCCTTGACCAAGGTAAAAAGTCAAGACCTACCTAGAAATAAAATATATAAGAGAATCAAATCAATGATAAAAAGATTCCGGAAGAGATATTCCCGGGTCTGACAGAGTTGAAGTATTATGGGTATAAATTGTTTAATAAAGTTGTATTAGTATGATTCTGGTTCTAGAAAGGGTGTTTGGATGTAGGTATTAGCTGGTGTATGGGAGATATAGAGATGGTTGGGCTACAGATTTATAGGATGATGCCTATCATGGATGCCAATCTAAGATCATTATGTGAGGTGGTTGCTGCAGAATGATTGAATATTGCATTCATGAAGGAAATGTAGTCCTTTATCTGTGGTAATAAAGACTATATTCTAGATGAAGCCATTTTGGATGCCATGTATATATCTTTTCTGTGAGGAAGAAGCTGCAGTAAGTGGTAAATACAATGCTTCATGAAGGAAAAAGAAATATGAATTATAGATCTTTAAACCATCATGAGCCACTTAACCAATTGTATTTCTTGGTTTACCACTCTGGAATAACTTAGAATTTATGATGTTGTTAAAGGAAATGTAGGTAATTGTATGGAGAATGTGAAGAATAGGGGATAGTATATTGATATTCTTGAAATGGTAGTCCTAAGCTTTGTATTGAAGTCTATTTTAAGGATCTTTAGCATGTATTAGATCCTTCTTGTATCCATGTAACAGTTATAATGCTTTGGTAATATATCTTCACATTTTCACAAAAAAAGATAAGTTAAGTGGTGATGCAATTAAGTGGTGAAAATGGGTTGAATTGGTTAGCTTTTTTTAAGTTACTAGAATCTAATACCATCATAGGTTACAAAAGAAGTTACTAGAAAGATAAGTTACTGGAATCTAATAACATCATAAGTTACAAAAGATAAGTTACTAGAAAGATACGTTAGTGTAACCCTACTAACAAACTAGACCAAGACAACAATAGTGTTTTCAACAAACATTCTACAAAGCCAAATCAACATCTTCATTTAGCAATCTTGTACTTCCAAAAGAAGTCTGTTAAGTGTCCACGGTATGCTAAGCCTGCCTGGGTTGGATTACTAACCTTCGATGGTAGATTATTCAACAACCTGTATAAATTTTGCATAACCTAAATTCCGCAATCACCGGTAAAATTTCCTTGCTGGGGGACATTAACATCATACCGATAGCTGATAGAGTAGTTACTTGGATCAATGTTTTTCTTTTCCATTACCTCACTTTGTATCAATAGCTTTGGAAGTTTATCTGCATACAATTTCCTCGCGTCCAGCCATCATTTTCGATCTTCAACAATCAAGTTTTCCGGAGGTAGGCTGTCATAAAAAGTTATGACACCGAAATGATTATGGAATTCAGCAAGGACCCAATGATTATCCTCGGCATTGATCAGAAAGTAAACCTACATATTGAGAGACATAAGATTTGTATTAAACATACTACATATTGACAAATATAAGATATATTACAAACACATAAAATTATATCTCACCTTTTCGACAGATTCAGAAAACCAAGGCACACCATAAGTCACCCCATCAACAAAACAACACGGCATCTTATCCCCAAGCATAAAAGTGTTAAAAAATGGACCGCAAATTGCCCAATCAGCTTCTGCCGGTCTATAATGCCACAGATATAACACCCATATATCTAGATGTTGTTATGATTCAAATTATATATCAGATATTTACATTTAATTATTTTAGCAAAATTTTAAAGATGTTCTAAATTACATACCATATCAGATAGCCACCCACGCCTTTCTTTGCCTATACCCAATAATCTTTCCCAAAAATCAGAATACACAAAAATGAACCTTCATTTGTCCATGGAAAGTAAAAACACTAATCTTTGTTGTCTCGCAACATATCACTAATTTCAGGAGGCACAATCGTTTTTGTTTTTGGAGCATGTTTTGGGCGAAATAAATCCTAACAAAAGAATAAAAGTGGATGGTAACAACAACATAGCAAGTATAAATAAACAAAGGCCTAGTGTATTGCTTTAAATACTTTGAAGTAGATAATCATAGATAGAGGAGTTACATACCTATTTCCAATCTAGAATGTTAGGAATTATTGTAAACAGACTTAAGTCTGGTAGTTATAGAGTTAAGTCTGGTAGACATAGTTAAGTCTGCCAGTACTAAGTTAAGTCTGGCAGTACTATAGTTAGTACTGGCCTTGTAGTTAAGTCTGTTTATGTAACAGAATAGTGATAATAGTTATCTTAGAGATATCTTAGGAGATATCTTAGGAAAGGATATGCATTATCCTTTCACACGTTTGTAAAGCCTATTAGGGTTTCCTTGGTGTATAAAAGGAACCCTACGGGATAGTGTTTTAGTGATCCAAACCTAATAGAAATCAATAGCAATATACGAAGTTAGTTTTACAATTGTTCTTCTTAGTACTTGTGTTAAGATTCCGCATTAGCACATAGTATTCATAGTCATTGTCTCTCTTATAGTTGATTTAGATTTATTCAAGTTAGCTATTGGCTTACAAAAGGCTAATCAGATCCAAGACTTTGGACCTACAAGGATTGTCACAACCGACCTCAGGAGACGTTGCCCAGTCATGGCTATAAATACTGTACTAATCCCTACAGATTTTCAGACCTCTTAGCATGAATTTTTTAGATCTCTTTCTCTCATTAAAACCTTCTTTCTCTCTCTAAATCTCTTGATCACTAACATAGTTAAATCTTGTTTTAAGTGATCCAATCTCATCTTCTTCCTCCTTCTTCTATCAAATGCAAGAGAAGAACATTCGTATTCGCCAAGAAACGAAGTGTTATAGATTAGTGATTTCTTTCGTCTTCTTCTAAGATCCAAACCTCTATCTTATTGTTCTTGTGTGATTATGTAAGATTGAATAGTGTATAAATCTGATAGTGTAGATTGTGTTGGTTAGTATTTTAGTCCTTAAAATACATTGGTGAAGTGGTAGATTGGTTCTAGCAAAGATTAGGACTCGACATTTAGCTTAGTATCGGAAAACAACCTAAGCGACGTGTAAACTGTTTTGTCCGCCTAAAGGGAGTTTGTTGACATAGTGAAATCTCGAGTCGGATACTCAGAGAGTGGAGTAGGTCGAAGAAGAGCTTCGTAGCTGAACCACACTAAATCTTGGTGTTGTGGTTTGATCGTTCTTTCCCTTTTATGTTTTGTATATCTTTCATTGATTATATTATGATTGTGAGTAGATAGATTTTTTGATTGTTTCATATTGTTGGTTGATTGAAACATACAAATCGAATCTAATTAATTTGTTTTAATTAAAGTTTTAAAATGTCAATTAACCGGTAAACTATGTAACCCCCCCTTATAGTTTCCATAATTTGTATCAAGCGCAAAGGACACTTAAGATTTTTAAAATATATTGTATCTTAAAGATTGGATCGATCTATGGATTTCGACAAATATCTAGAAGGGCAATCTATGCAAAGACCACCACTTTTTGAAAGCGATAGTTTTATTAATTGGAAAAATAGATTTGAAACATATGTAAAATCAAAAGATCTTGATCTTTGGCATGTTATTACCAACGGTGATTTTCAACCCATTGAAAATAATCCGAAAACCAAACTAGATGAGGTTGTCCCATTTGAAAAACAAAGTAATGAACTTAAGAAAAGACTTGCAAAAAATAACAAAGCTAAAATGGTTATTTAAAATGCTTTGCCTAGAAAAGAATATGAAAGAATTTTCATGTATAATACGACAAAAGAAATTTGGAAAACTTTGTTAATCACCCATCAAGATAATAGCCAAGTCAAAGATAAAAATATTAACCTTTAGCTACTTGTTTTTGTTGATAATTCTAAGACTTTTGCATAGTTTATCATACTCATTTTCCCATGATTCATTATCTAAAGACGAGCTACTATAATAAGGAGTGTCGGATAATACCTCATTGTTGTCGAGAGCAATGAGACATATTTCTTCCTTTTTGCTCTCCACTGTCGCTTCAACATTCGACAGCGAATGCCTTTTGATCATTGAAGGAGTGTTTAGGACAATCACTAATGAAGTGATTTGGATCACCACACTTAAAACATCTTCGACCATCCTTCTCCTTTTTGGCTTCTTTACTTTTCGGAAGTTCTTTTTGTCGTCGTATGGTTGGCGGACAAACTTTCCTCTTCTTCTAAAGAATTTTTTGAAATCTCCTACCGCCATGGCGTATTCTTCATCGTCACTATCCGAAGAGGTTGCCTCTTCTTCACTTAGGACTTTTCTTGCTTTGAGAGCAAGTGATTTGTATTTTTCTTTCTTGCTCTTAGAGATCTCCAAGTCCTTTTCAAGTACCACCTCAAAAACTTTTAGATTGCCGATGAGCTTTTCTAGAGGTAGTGTTGATAAGTCCTTGGATTCTTTTATTGCCGTAACCTTTGGACGCCATTTGGTGGGAAGATACTTTAAGAATTTTCTAACATGATTACGACTTGAAAAGGATTCATCAAGTCTTTTAATGATGTAATAATAGTATTAAATATAGCAAAAGCACAATAAATAGTTTCATCATCCGAGACAATGAATTCTTTATATTTTTGAACAAATAAATCTATTTTGTTACCCTTAACTTGTTTGTTACCTTGATGGGTAATTATTAAAGATTTACAAATATCTTGAGTCATATCGCACATAAAAATAATTTCATACTCTTTTTTTGGTAAGGCATTATATAAAACCATTTTTGCTTCATCATTTTTGGAAATCATTTTCTTATGATTTTCATCATATTTAAAATCGGTTGTAAATAGGATGTTTTATACACTTTAAAACTATAATTTTAACCTCATTTTTACACAACGATAACCTCTAATCTATACACTTCAACCTCTTCCATAATCAACACATCCAAACTAACCTAATCCCATCCAACACTTCACAATATAATGAAATAGCTTATAAAACCAAATAAGCTAGATGATAAATAACAGCTTGACAACATGTTTAATAATCATAAATAAGTATTGTTCTTGATTTCTTTGCAAATATTTATAAAAGTTTACTGGTTGGTGATATAACTTTATAATCAAGATGTTTATAAGCAAAAATAAATCATATAAGTATAGAAACATGTATAAACATGATCAAGATGAATAAAAATCAAAAGAGTAGATGGAGTATGCTTACAAAGATTATGATCACAAATGAAACATAGGCTTTGATTTTTAACCCAAAAACCATATATAACCCAACTTGAAATTCTTGAAACCCTAACTTAAATCTTGAAACCCAAACATAAAAACACCTTGGAACACCTTAGATATTAACCTTGAACACACTAGTATGCCTGAAATATCAAGAAAATGGAAAACAATAGGGACTTTTTATGGCTTAATTGAGCCGTGGGTTTTGAGGAGAGAAAAGAGAGACTTTGAGTTTTTGCATGTTATCAAATGAGATGAAAAAGGCTTCTATATATATAGAAAAAAATGAGCTAACTAATATTTAGCTTCAAAATATCTAGGGACATATTCATGACATGAAAAGATAGAAGTATGGTGTTGTTGGCGTGTAGAATGAAAATAAAGAAGAAAATGTTGTTGAGTTGGTGGTGTAAGATATTGTATGACTTTGGTTGCTAGTTGGTAGATATTACGTACATTGTGTAAACTAAAAAATTATATATTGTTATGTGTATGTTATTATGGGTCGGTTGGATTGTATTTAGGGGGAGGGAAATAATAAATTTTAATAAGATATAAGTATTGTGGGTATTGGTAAACATGGTATGGTTGCTTATTCAAGTGTTGCTGAAAAGATATGACTTGTTGCTGTGAAGTGCTGATTATGATACTTAGAAGATTAGTTGCTGTAAAGATCAGGTAGTGATGATTTCAAGCATTGCTGATAGAAGTCAAGAACTTGTTTATTCAGGAAGATCATCATGTTGCAGTTCAAGAATAATTCCAAAGATAATGCTCATAAAATCCTCAAGAAGCTTATAATGAAGACTCTCAAGGAAACTTGAAGATCACAAGTGAAGTTCAAGTTAGGGGAGGATTGTTAGGAATTATTGTAAACAGACTTAAGTCTGGTAGTTATAGAGTTAAGTCTGGTAGACATAGTTAAGTCTGGCAGTACTATAGTTAGTACTGGCCTTGTCTAGTTAAGTCTGTTTATGTAACAGAATAGTTATAATAGTTATCTTAGAGATATCTTAGGAAAGGATATGCATTATCCTTTCACACGTTTTGTAAAGCCTTTTAGGGTTTCCTTGGTGTATAAAAGGAACCCTACGGCATAGTGTTTGGGCATCCAAACCTAATAGAAATCAATAGAAATATACGAAGTTAGTTTTACAATTATTCTTCTTAGTACTTGTGTTAAGATTCCGCATTAACACATAGTATTCATAGTCTTTGTCTCTCTTATAGTTGATTTGGATTTATTCAAGTTAGCTATTGGCTTACAAAAGGCTAATCAGATCCAAGACTTTGGACCTACAAGTGGTATCAGAGCCTCTAGAGGGACTCTGAATAAGAAGAATCACAAGAACACAAACAATCACTTTCAGATCTAGAAAAATGTCTCAACCTGCTAATGATGATTACTCTCAACATCTTAGTGATGATGAAGCATCATACCATGAAGATGCATCAGACAGTGGTACTGCAACCAATAAACCAAAACAACAACAACAACAACTCACTCCTACAACAACCACTATTTCAAATATCAAACTCCCAATTCTGAAGAAGGAGGAGTATGATATATGGGCTATGGAGATGGAGCATTACCTTGAATATATTGATAATGATGTTTGGAAGGTAATTCAGAATGGAAATTCAAAGAAGAGAATCTCAACTGGAAAAGATGGTGTTGTTAGAATACTTCCACCAGTATCTGCTGCAGAAATTCATGCTGTTGAAAAGGAGAGGAAGGCTAGAACCATCTTACTTATGGCAATTCCTAAGGAACATCTGAGAAGATTTCATGGAATGAACGATGCTAAAGGGATTTGGGAAGCCACCAGGACTAGGTTTGGAGGTAATGCAAATTCAAAGAAGATACAGAAAGTTGTTCTAAAACAACAGTTTGAAGCATTTTCTATATCCAGTTCAAAAGGGTTAGAAAAAGGATATGACAGGTTCTAACAACTACTCTCACAGTTGGAAGTCCATGGTGCTGAAGTATCAACTAAGGATGCAAATCACAAGTTTCTTAGATCTTTGCCCCTAGCTTGGTCAAATCTGGCAATAACAATGAGAACCAAACTAGATGTTGACACTTTGTCCATTGATGACTTATATAATAACCTTAGGGTTTTTGAGCAAGAACTCACAAGTACCTTGAAATCATTTGTAAGTGCTCAAAACATTGCTTTTGTTTCACACAACAAGAGCAGCACTAACAAGGTTAAGTCTGGTCATACTTGTGCCTACAGTACTTATACTCCTACTTCTTTAAACAGTATTCAAGAAAGAGAAGTTCCTGCTGGTTTTACTGATGAAGTTATTTTTTCACTCTTTGCCAAAGAATCTGAAGATTTTGACTTGCT